>ML805082.1:64060-74135 GCA_009831015.1 Picea engelmannii | reverse complement strand
TTAAAGAATTTCTATTAATGCACCCCCCCACCCACATCACAAGATAGTATAACTCATAATTGCATGTAATCAAATGAGCATCATACATAAATCAACTGTAAACGTAAGAAAGAATGTGGATAGGTAGATTTTGTCTATGTGGGGGAACAATAAAAACAAATGCTCATGTCTTAAAATACTTATTGTCCTTCCTCTCAATTTAGCATTGGGCCTTCCAATAACACTCAATAGTGGGTTTTGAAGCCACTAGAAGAGAATCTAGTGAAGCTTGAAGTAATCATTTATAATGAGGGGTAGAGGGTGCATATATCGAAAGAGCTGGTGATATTTCCCAATAGCCACACAAAATTTGATCAAGGTGAGATTGCAGCCCACAATCGCCACCTGGGTAGATATCCTAAGTTTTTTCCACTAAGTACCTCAGTCAAAGTGCGACATTTATATTTTCAACCTCATAAATGGGTCACGGGTTGGATTCCCTCACAAGAGTTGGGTGACTCAAGGAGTAATGCGCAGAAAATCCAGACCTCGGCCTTCAAACTTTCACGAGTATCTCCTTGCCTTATGGTATAGGAACACTTGGCTTAGAGGATTTTGAAAGTTCCCTATTTCTCAACTTCTATTGCTTGACAATGTGAGAACCTGATAACGGGGGTTATTTGGATGCCTATCCCTGATATCTTACCTAGAATAAAAAAATTATTTTGGCACCTCCTATGGAGGAAAATTTAGTGTGTTCTTACAAAATTTATTGATGTGGTGGGCTGAGAGATTGGGGTCATGGACCAACCTCATTTGAATTAAAATGGTGTGGATAATTTCCAAAGAAGTACTTAGATATTTTGGAATTCCTCTGGAGAAAGCCCACTTCGACCTCCACTATTCTAATATAAATTATGTGTGTGAGGAGTGGCTTTGTGTGCAAGAAAGTGAAAATTCTCCCAAGATTTTAATAAGTTAAGTGTGATATTGCAACATGTGGACGCCCTATGGTCCTTAAAAATCTTATTGCCTAGCTTACTATGTGTCTCTGGTACATCGTTGCGGAATATTTAAATCCCTAAAGAACTATCAATGTGGACATATGGGTCCCTACAAATCCTTTAAACTCCCTAAAATGTTGTCTATACTAAGAAATATTTGAAACTATCCTAGAATTGTAGACATGTGGGCATGTATGGGCTCATTACTTTGATATTTAAACTTTCCTAGAGTGTGAGCTAAAATAAGAAATACTTTTAGAAACTATCCTAAGATTGCAAAGATGTGGGAATTTATGTGCCCTTACAAATCTTTAAGACGATTTCAAAAACTAAGAGGAACCCTAGGGGGGATTTGTCCTCTCCTATATATTTTTTAAGGGAGACAAAATGTCCTTTTAACCACCTTTAGGATTCTTGAGATCACACTAGGGTGTGGGGGAAGAGCACAATTGAGGGTTAAAATTAACTTCTAGTCCCAATTTAGGTTATTGTGTATGAAAGAAATAACTTCAACTTAAAATTTTTAAATCCAAATGAGCCATCCATGTGGAAACAAATAAAAATAGGAGAATAGTGATTCTTTTTACCCCTAAGTGCCTATGTTAGCTAACCTTTATTATGGGAAAGGACTTCTAAGTGTGGTGTAGTTTCCTTACAACGTCTAAGAAATTTTTTTTATGAAGGCTAGGGGCCCTCAAACCATTCATAAAAATGCTTACAATTTGAAAAACTGGACTTATGCGCGAGATATGGTTCTGACATGTGTGTAGAGGGTGCACAATGCATAGAGTAATGAATCCCATTTCATGCATAGTTCACAGAGTGCATGTCTGTGGGCCTTGAAAGTTGTGCACTTCCTGTCATGCATTGGGGGAGAAATTTCCAAGTGAAATACTCCTTCCTCAACTATGAATTTTGACTTTGGTAGGTTGGGATAGGTCGGTTTTGGTACCTGCAAGCCAAAAAAATCAAAATTAAGTTCTCTCAATGCTCAAATAGGGAGGATTTTGATACTGATCCCCAGTATGGTCGCCAATCTATTGTGTTGGTTTTTTCATTTGGGTGAGGAAAAACACAACACTTGCATGTTTAGATAAGCCTGCTAAACAAGAAAGAATTTTGTGAGTGGGTTAGCTAAACCTATCACACATGAAAACAAATAAATACAACTAAAAACAAGTAAGAAATAAATGTTATAAATATTGAGAAACTTAGAACCATGAAACTCAACAAATGACCGACATATTGCTACCAATGGATCAATAGATTGATAGGAAAAACGCTATAGAGAAAGACAAAGACTTATGAGTCCCCTCTTACTCCTTGGGAGGGCTCTTCAGTTCCCTAATTGAGATCTATTCTCTTCATACAATGGAATAAATGACAAATGGTAAAGAAAAACAAATGCATATTTCCTCAAGAGGTGAGTGGAGTGGCATATTTCAATGGTGCTTGAAGGCTTCAAAGAGAAAATATGATTCTCAAAGAAGAATTCTTGGAACATAAAAATACCTTGAAGATATTATTTTCTTAGGACACCCATCACTCTTATTTATAGCATCCATTCATGGAAAAATGTAATTAGTTGATAGTGTGAACAAGGGGTCTTTTAGGGCACCCTCTAGGCCTTGACCAACCTCCAAGCTAGATTTTGATCAGATATGAGTGCCACATCGTGTTGGGGGTCAGACTAGAAGTGTTTGAGGGGCTGAAAAGATCCATAAATGCGTCGTTCATAGAAGTGCACAACTTTTCTTGTAGACAATCGCACATTTTTTGCACAGTGCGCGTTGAGGCATGTATTAGCCTGTGCATTATGCACACTGTGCGTGTGCTCCCTTTGGTTAATTTGTGCACTTTGATTTTTGACCCAATTGTATAGTTTTTTTTCTTTTGATGGATTTTGGTCTTGTAGGTGGACTAATTTCTATTGGCATTGATGTTTTTCTTCAACCATTGTGTGCAATGTTGCAGATGATTTTTCAGTGATAACAATAGGTTAAGAAGTTAGTGGAAGAATGGGATAAGAGGAAAATGGATTTGTGTTAGGATACTATTTTGGAGACATGGGAGAAAATATGTAAGATTCTCTCTCAAAATCTAGTAGCAATCTTTTTGAAAGAAGAATGGGAAGAACTTGGAGCTTTAGAGGAACAAAAAGATCATCTTTTTGCAATTGAGGAAACTATGTGGACATTGAAAATTCATGTGATTTGGTTGGAGGAGGGGGATAGAAACACCAAGTTTTTTCATAAGTATGCATCCGATAGGAAATCCTTAAACACTATTTAGTAACTAAATAGACTATATGGGTCCAAACTCATGAGTTGTAAGGAGCTTTTGGCAGCAAAACTAGCTCACCTCAAATCTCTATTCAAACACCTAGTGGAGAGTCACATAGACGAGAATATGAGATTAATTGGATTGTTCCCTAGTTTTTTTTATCCAGAACCGAATAACAAATTGGGGGCCCCAGTTACAAAGGAATACTTATAGGTGGTTCTCTTAGGTTTTAAGGGGCCGAAAAGTCTAGGCCCAAAACATTTGGCCAATGGAGTTTTACCTTGATTTCTTTGATCTGTTGGTTGATGAGATAATTAGGTGTTATAAGAATCAAGAGTATCGGGAAGCATTTATGGGGCCCTTAATTCAACGTTTGTTTCTTTAATCCTTAAGAATTCAAACCCCTTGTTAGAAAAATAGGAACACAAAGAAAAGAAATAAAACAAATACTGAAATAAAACAAAGAAGATACACAATACAATAGAGCCATAGAAATATGTGGCTCACTGAGTGTTGTCTACGTCCACCAGAGAAATTTCCAGGTTCTTATTTATTATTATCCAAAAAAATTAAGGGATACAACCTACAACACACTCGTTGTAACTTCCTCTTCTTTCTCTCATAGTCTCTTCTCTCATAATGCAATATTCACGATAATACCCAGCCACAATACAATTCCTTCATAAAAGAGGGTTTCCTTCTAGGGGAAAAAACCCTAAAGTAACTTCTACCATCAGATCTGCAAGCTTATAATGAATAGTCTAGATTGACTATGAAATTACAATATTTTATAAGGAAATGTTTCCCAAAATTTCACTCAGGGGTGCTGCCCCTAAATCCCCCAACAGTGGGGGATACAAAAATTGTCTCTTCCCCCCTAAAAATATTTTTTTTGGGGGGGAATCCCCCCCATTAGGGAATGGGGTCCAAGCATGACTAAAACAAACCTATGAATTAAGAACATAATCAGGATCCACAATGAACACCCCTCGTCATCTGGAAACTTCATATCTATCTCATTGTGCAATTTAATAAACAAGGTGATGGAAAAACTCATTGATAACAAGCTTAAACAGGTTCTTTCTACTTTTATATATAAAGAATAGTTTGGATTTATTTTCAATAGGAGGATTTTGGATGAAATTAGTGCTATCGAGGAAGCCATCCATTCCATTAACCTTTAAAATACCCCAATTGTGTCATGAAGCTTTATTTGGATAAAATTTTACTAATTTATTCCTCTTGAATGTTTCCCATGGCCTCTATTTAGAGATAGAATGGTTCTTGGAAGAAAAAATAGTTCCAATATGAATTCTTTCTATTCATAAGTGGACTCACATATAAGTTCAATTGGATATTTATTTGATTAATTTTCCTATAGGTTGGCATGAGTTTGTAGGTTGTCAATTGGATAATGAGATTCATTTTGTTGGAAAATTTTGTAGTTCTTATCAATGGTTATACCTCAAGGTTTTCCTAATCCTCTCAGGGTATGAGACAAGGTTGCTCATTGTCTCCACTTATTTTATTATTGGTTGTTGAAATTCTAAGCAGAATTGTTCATTCTGATAGACTTGAAGATTTTATCAAGGGTCTTATGGTATATTCTCAAGCATGATCGATGCACCTCCTATTCATAGATGACGTTCTCCTATTTGGAAGGTATGATAAGGGAGTGGAGAAATTTTAATTATCTCTTATAGGTTTTCTATTTATCCACCAGGATGGAGATTAGTATTAATAAATATATCATCCTCTGCAATGAATTGTTGATGAAAGTGGAAGAACATATCCATATTATGTTCTCCTTCAAGGTCAAGTTTTTGGATAGTGGCATAAAATATATAGGTTACTTTATTAAACCTAATTATTATTGAATTGTTGATTGCTTATGACTGTGAAAAAAGGTAAAAGCCAATATTAGATGTTGGTGTCACAAATGGTTACCTATTGGAGGAAGGATAGTTTTAATTAAATTAGTTCTTGAGAGAATTCATGTTTACTGTCTCTCTCTCGCATATGTGCCAAAGAGTATCTTAGAAAAAAATTAGGAGGAGATGTTTTATTTTTTATGGTTTAGAAAAAAATGGAAGGAGAGTATACCATTGATAAAATGAAGTACCCTAGATAAACCAAAAAGGGATGAGGGATAGGGTCCGAAGAACATTTATTTTTTTGGTTAGTCATTGGAAAATAAAATTCTTTGGTGGATGTTGTTTAATGAAGGTTTATGGGGAAAAATTATGAAGTCTAAGTATTTCAATTCAAACACTATGGATCAACGAATTAGATCCAATCTGAAGTCTTTCAAAGGGGCATCAAACATTAAGAAGGGATTGGTGAAAGTGTTTCTGATATTCGGTCATTGGGTGGCATGGAAATTTGGGAGCGGGGGTCGAATTAGTTTGGGTGAGGACCCGTGGATCAAAGAAGTTGGTAACTATTTTATTTCATATGATTTGAGGTCTCTTCTATCATATCGTGGTTTGAAAATGCTTGCATATGTGGGGGTACTGAGTGTACATGAATATTTTCCCAAAACATGTATTTTGTGTGTGTGTGTGTGTGTTTGTGCATGCACACGTGTAAACTAGATAATTTCACATGATTACATTTACCCAGAAGAAACTATTTGCAGTGTTGATATAGTTTTCCATGAAACAATCAAAGGATTTTCCTACTTTATAATGGATATTAACTACATTTGTTTTCTCACTATATATACTTTGAGATAAATATCGCATCCTTAAAGTTTTTCCTTCTTGGGGAAGTGACTTGAATGTCTTGTTTTAAGATCAGTAGATTGTTTTATCTAATAAATTTTTTAAGAGAAGAATTTGTAGTCCTAATATACATCTATTACGATCCAAGTACATTCAAGGGAAATCATATAACATGCTGACAAGGATTTCAATAAGGTATGTTGCAAACTGGTATATGTTCGTCAGCAAAGGAACAAAAGAACGAGAACAACATTGGAGGAATAGCCGATTAGCTGCATGAATATTCCAATTTTAGTGGTGGCTAATTACTAAATATTGAACAACAACTCAAATGGATTTTGGTTTTCCTAAAATAAAAAATCAAACTAAAATATGAGTACATGAGATTTATAAAGAAAGAAAAATAGAGAGAATTATTACGAAATATTTATCAGGTTCATCATGCATGAATTCATATTTGCATTTAACTGAAGATGATGTTGATGCATGGCCTTTTTCATGGTTGTTTTATCAAGAATTTATTCACTGAAGATGTATATTGCATCTCTTTTTCAAAAGACATTTTTAGTTATTTCATAAATAAATTAGTTTTTATCTTATAAATAAAGATATCATCCTCTAAGTAAAGGGTGTGTTAGCACTTGGTAAATTGTTGGGTTGAAGAGAAGAATCTGCCAAGGTAACCTACAAACCAACTTTAAGACTGGAAACTAGCCTTCCCAATATAGAGAGGGTTCTCTCTAAGAATTAGTCTTTGATAGATAATAACTTTGGATTGATGGCTAGATTTAAATGCTTGATAAAGTTTTTTCTAGTTTCATTGGAAAGGAAGTATAATACCTTTGGGCTATGGAGTCAACCTTCTGAAAACAAGAGAAATCAATGACTGGTAACGAAATATTTGAGAGGATAAAGGATAAATAGGTAATTTTCTTTCAGTTTCAATATCGTTGTGTATGGAGAAAGAAAAAATAAGCATAAAGAAAATTAGAGCAGCAATAGAGATGAATTCTGACCTAACTTAGAAGAAAACACAGAGTTTAAATGGTTGAGTCTAAAGCATCGTGAGACAAATTTTAAACCCTTTAAATATTTCCAATTTAAACAAATGAAATAGATATGAATTTGCAGGAAACAAGAAGTACATACAAAGATAGGATCACAATACATCAAACCACCATAGCTAGAATCTTTTCATCAAAGCTTTAGGACCTCTGCATTATATTTCCATCAGATTCATAAAATTACATTCAAGAGTCCTCTATCTACACTAGTTTTCCAACAATGCTTACATAAAAAAGATCCAATATATGGAAAGCTAACACCCTCTTGGTTTGTTATGCTCGAACTACTTTCCCCTAGAATCTGTTATTCGGTTACTTCCCCCCTGGACAACCTTTTCAACAAAATTTACTAAAAATAGAAACCCAAATACGCCCAATCATAACATAACCGACATATTCATTTCATTCATTTGGTCATGAGTAAGATTCAACCATCTAGTTGTGATAAATCAACATTTCCTTCCAAGGGATGCCTGAGTAATCACGTTTATTGCTGGAAACTCTGTCACCTTTGTATAATAGACTCTAGTTGTTGTTGCACGATCACTAGCTATAATGTGTGTGTGCTGAGTTTGTGTAGAAAATGTCCATTCATGGTCGCTCGTGCAACTCCAGGTGGAAGTAACGGTTGGGGACCATGCATATATTTCAAAAATTGCATGTGTTAACGATCAAAATGCACTGGTTTGTTGAGAGCATTTTTATCTCTCTCTCTCCTTGTTTCACTCATTTTTCTTATTCACTTTTGGCCAGTGTCTTAAAATTCTAGTTTCCTTATCAGCTCTCATTAATCATGATTGCTCGAGAGTCTTTCTACCCCGTCTTCAACCTGCATTATGAAAAACACAATAAATGATACCATAGCCTATAACCCTAGTTTTATGCTTCTTTAGATTTACATCTAGTTTTATGCTTCTTTAGTTGTGCATCTAACTTCAAAGCCATGGGTCAAGACTTAACTGTATGCCACGAATTAAGCCATATGCTTAGCCAAATCAATAGCTTGTTTTCTTTAGAGGGTTTTTACAGGGCCAAGTTCTCCCATTCAAGATTGCAGGTGTCAAAGATCGTGCAAGGAGCAAAGGGCCATCCATTAATATTGGTTGTCGAAAACTCATCGGGTTTGAGAGATCCCTCTGATAGACTACTTCCAATGACAACATAGGTAGTTATTCAGAAGACAGATTTTGCTGGTTGAAACCTTTGGGCAACAATCAACAACTGACCTCTTTAACCATTTAGGCAAGCAATGTGTTACAAACTTTTGGTAATATTGGAGCTGTTTGTCTTGAAAGTGGAATGAAGATTGAATACAATTGCTAGATTGGTACTGGTGCTTCGAACGGAGCCGAAATTAGATGTGTTGTTGTGGTTGGATCCGGAAATGATGCTATGAACTTGAGAACTCGCTTGAGGAAGAAGTGATTTTGTCATTTTCACAGACTTAATGGAGTTTATATGCAGTTAAGAGACAGTGTGAGCATCTTGATACATGTTGGATAGCATGGGGAATCATTCCTTGAAGTAGAGGCTGCATGGGCTCTTTTTATAAAAGAGGAGATAGTGTACGGGCATCTATCTCTAGAATAGAGGCAACATGAGCACTCTTCACTTAAGGAAAGGCAACATTGACTACTTGATTGGACTATAACCAATTGCTATCAGCTTGTAGTATCATTTCTGGGTATGCTATTCAATAAAACACAGGCTGTGCAAGCTGTTTAGGAGTCACATGTCTACACACTCAACACCAACAACATCCTTTTGTCATCCTTGAGTTCTTTCTGTCTAGCAAGTTCTAGTAAACATTTTGTTTGCAAACCTGGCAGTGGTCACCGAGAATGCAACATCATCTCTGGGACTCTTTACTGCATCTCTTCATATACAAGTAACTTCAATTAAATTGTTACAAGAGCTGATCAAAGAAAGGTATTATAACTAAGGAAAGAGACAGGGAATATAACTATTTTCAGAACTTAAGATCAAGCATTCTACAGTGGATGGGTTTCTATACTTTGCTTTTTGTTCCATGCTCTGCTTAAATGCTTGAAAGGTAAGATCAAGAATCCAAGGAGAAGAAAACTAGAGGCTAAGACAAAGCACATTTTCAAAATTTTACAGCTATCCAAAGACAGAGCTTTCACCAGCTAACTAGCAAATTTTAAGGTGAAATAGCTGGTGAAACCTGAGATGGCTAGAAAGAGAGTAAATTTTGCCCAGATCAAAGTTTTATTGTCTTACAGAGCACGAAATTGATTTATAATTCAAAGTTATAATTAAGAGGATCTGCTTCAAAGTGTTGTTCCAGTTTTTGAGGTGCCAGCAAGATGAAAGAGATAAAGTTTGTTATCTATTTATGGCAAGAATGACTTGTTCTTCCATGTGGCATTGTTTGACCTTATCTCTTAGCCTTTGAAGATTTTCTGCCTTGTCATCACATTGAAGGATGTTGAATACTTTTGCAGCTGTCGAAGACTTCAGTTTAGATATGGTTTGGTTTCCTTTAATAAAGCATCTGTTCCTTTAGAGTTTACAATTAGTTTTATGTTATGCTATTTTTAGTATCCTAGATCCCTTTTCATAGGATCTGATCTGTACATTGTAAAGCTATATATCTAAAGACAATAGATGAACTAGGGGGTTCAATCGGGGAATCACAGTCCTCTTTTGTTTTCAATGACATATTTTCTCATATTTTCATCATCCTGTACTTATTTCAGTTTAGCTCAGTTTCTAAGAACTGTTATCTTCTTATTAAGATCATGAACTTGATCTAAATGTTTTCTTGCTATCTTGTATGGCCCTGCACATTGTTGTATTTGGTTATCTAGACTAGTATTCTTCATTTCCTATTCAAACTTTGTTGTCTGATCATTGAGTTCTAAAAGCATTGTCTCATTCAAATGTATGAAGTGGTCCTTTTCATTAGCTATTGAGTTATCCTATTGTTCCAAGTATACAAAACCTACCATATTTTAAGTTACCAAGCATCTTTGGCTTGCAACCCCAAAGAGTTTCTTGG
>ML805081.1:179498-233457 GCA_009831015.1 Picea engelmannii | reverse complement strand
TGAAACATGAAACACATTATGTACAGTCATAGATGCAGGTAATGCAAGCATGTATGCAACTGGCCCAATCCTTTCCAGGATCTCAAATGGCCCACAAAATCTTGTTGCCAATTTGGCGCAACTTCCCAACTTCAGGGAACTCCCGTTAGTCCTCACTTTCAGGAAAACATGGTTACCCACTTTGAATTCTCTATGGGTTCTACTACTGTCAGCATAACTTTTCTGCCTATCCTGGGCAGCTTTTAGATTCCATTTAATTTTTATCATTTGATCTTCCATCTCTTTGAGCAGTTCAGGCCCAACGACTGCTCTGTTAGCTGGATTATCCTAGCTCACTGGAGTGTTGCACTTTCTTCCATAAAGTGTTTCGAATGGGCTCATCTTCAATGATGCATGATACCCATTATTGTAGGCGAATTCTACCAAATGCAGGTAGTCTTCCCACCTTGATGGTTTATCCATCACATACATTCTCAATATGTCTTCTATTACCCTGTTCACCCTCTCTGTTTGACCATCAGACTTAGGATGATATGTTGTACTAAAGTTCATATTTGTTCTGAATCCTTTGAACAGTCCTTTCCATAAATTTGAAGTGAGTTTCGGGTCCGTATCAAACACAATTGTCTTAGGAATTTCATGTAAACGTGCAACTTCTTTTAAAAAGATATCCGCGACATCAACTGCCATGTGGGTGGTTTTCAGTGGAATAAAATGAGCAGCTTTAGTAAGCTTGTCCACCACCACCATGATTGAATCATGTTGCTTTCTTGTTCTAGGTAGTCCGGTGATAAAATCCATTGTTACCACGTCCCATTTCCATTCAGGAATGGGTAAACGCTGCAGCAACCCTGCTGGGTGCCTATGCTCAGCCATAACCTTCTGGGACTCCATACATCTGGCGATGTATTCAACGATTTCCTTCTTCAGACCGGGCCAAAAGTAATGGCTTTTGAATACTGCCACAGTTTTCTGGTATCCGGGATGTCCAACATAAGCCACGTTATGCATTTATTTCAGAATTGCTAGCTTCAAATCTCAGACATTGGGTACACACACTCTGTTTTTATACAAAAGTAAGACATCGGTTCCCAAGGTGTAACTTTCCTTGGTCTGTGGTCTCTCACGCTATTGTAGCTTTGCTACTAAACCTCTGTACTGCAAATCAACATTTGCAGCTTCCAAAATTCTGTCTTTAATCTCAGTCCTATACATGCTAATGGATGTAGCATGTAATTCGTTCATTTTTTTGCTGAGTGCATCAACCAACTTATTTTCTTTCCCTTTGATATGCTTGATATCAAAGTCATATTCACACAAAAACTCCAGCCATCTGATTTTCTTGACATTTAAAGTCGGCTGATCAAATAAATACTTCAGACCATTATGGTTTGTTCTCAACTCGAATATTTTTCCCATGAGGTAATGTCTCCATTTCCTCAAGGCGTGGACGATTGCTGCCAGCTCTAAATCATGAGTGGCATAATTCCTCTCATGCTCCTTCAACTTTCGGGACTCATAACAAACTACAAATCCCTCTTGGCTGAGAACTCCTCCCAGTCCCTCCTTACATGCATCAGTGCACACTACGTAATCCTTATTTGGATATGGAATCTTCAGGATTGGAGCACTGGTTAGCAGCTGCTTCAATCGCTGGAAGCTGCTCTCACATTCTTTAGTCCACTGGAACTTCTTCTCCTTCCTTTGTAAGGAAGTGATAGAATGAGCTATCCTTGAGAATCTAGCTATAAACCTTCTATAGTAGCCTACCAGACCCATAAAATATCTAACTTCCGCCACATTCCTTGGCGCTGACCATTCTCGAATGGCCTCAACCTTTTCAGGATCCACAACGATCCCTTCCTTTGATATAATGTGCCCCAAGTAATGAATCTGTCTTTGATAAAATGATCACTTGCTCAGTTTTGCGTATAGCTGGTGTTCTCTCAACACCTGCAATACCATTCTCAGGTGTTGTTCATGTTCTTCCTCTGTCTTGGAATACACCAAGATATCATCCAATAAGACTATGACAAACTTGTCCAAATAGTCTTTGAACACTCCATTCATTAAGCACATGAAAAAAACAGGCGCGTTGGACAGCCAAAACGACACCATCATGAACTCATAATGACCGTACCTTGTTCTACAGGAGGTCTTTCCGACATCCTCATCATTTATTCTCATTTGGTGATATCCTGATCGAAGATCTATTTTTGAAAATATTTTGGCATCCTTCAATTGATCAAAAAGATCATCGATCCTTGGTAGAGGATCTACTTGTTCTTAACAGTTACCTTGTTCAACTCCCGAAAATCAATGCATAACCTCAATGTCCCATCCTTCTTCTTCACGAATAGGACTGGGGCACCCCACAATGAAACGCTGGGGTGAATGTATCCCTTCTTTAGTAGCTCTTCGAGCTGCAATTGCAACTCTTTTAGCTCTGGCGTACTCATTCTATAAGGAGCCTTCGAAACTGGAGTTGCTCCAGGCATCAAATTTATGGAAAACTCGATGTCTCTCTTCGGAGGTAGTCTAGGTACCTCCTGAAATACGTCCTTGAACTCTTTGAGTACCTCATGGTCTTCCAGGTTCGAGACTACATCTCGGGATGCTTCTTCCACCCGAGATGCAAATAATTGACAGCCTTTCCAATAACATTTCTTCAGCTGCATGGCTGAGATTTCCCTAACAACCACGACTCTAGGAATTCCTTGGACTGTTACCTGATTTCCCTCTTCGTTCAAGCATGTAAACCTCTTGTTACGACAGTTTAGAAGGGCATGGTGCTGGTTCAACCAGTCCATCCCAATTAAGCAATCATATGAGCCTAAAGGAAGAATGTTCAATTCAACCTTAGTGCTCATTCCTTTCATATATGTTGAACATGACTTAACCAATTCAGTGACCTTCCTTTTGGTTCCTGTGGCCAACTTCACTAGCCAAGACTTTTCATGTTTGCTTCTTCTTCTTGAATCAATTAAAATAACAAGTGGTCGGTTGTTGATCGTACCTTCCACTTCAATCATGTGCGATTGAAATTCTGCTTGTTTGTTGTCTAGGGCTGTGTAGATCCTCGACATTCTGCTGCCCATATCCTCCACTGTTTTAGCTTGCTGAACAATATGGACAGTTCTCGCTTTATATTTTCTGTGGGGGCAGTCTCTGTACCTATGATTCCCTTTACAGCCCCGACACTCCATAGGTGGCGGTCTTGGCATCTGCTCACTCCCTTCAACTTTCCCGGGCTCTCTAAAAGATGACTGTCCCCAAGGACTATTCCTGAAAAAGGGAGGCTTGTTTCCCTTCTGCCTCTGTTCTTTCTTAAGCCTCTTTTGGTCATCCCAAGCCTTCCAAAAAGTAGGCCTTTCTCTTTGTTGTTCATACAAGCATTTCTCCCTTCTTATCATTTCTTCCATGGTCTTAGGATCATCATACTGAATCTTATCACCGATGGGAGGTGGAAGTCCACTCATATACCTCTGAATCTTGACAGTCTCATATTTGATGAATGGAACATATTTCAGCAGTTCCAAGAAACTTCATTCGTACTCATCAATGGTCATGCTACCTAGCTTGAGTTCGAAGAACTCCTTCATATTTCTGTCATAATATCTTTTGGTCAGGTATTTCTTTTTGAAATACCTCTTAAAGTCCTTCCAAGTGATATCTTTCTCTCTGATGTGTTTCACTTGCACCAACTGATCCCACCACATGGATGCTTTTCCTTTTAGATGATACATCACAATTCTTCCTTCTACATGAGCAGAGTAGTTCTACAGTTGGAAATATTTCTTCATGCCAAACAACCATGTTTCAGCATCTTCCTCCTTCTTATGTTCTCCATCGAACGTTGGAGGCTTAATCTTGTTCATCTCCCCTTTCAATTCATCCTTTCTAAATCTTCGGTGTTTTCTGGTAGGGGACGGGCTTGAACTACTATGTGTTTCCTTGCCAGAATGATTTGAGGAGAGATGATAATGTCCGTTTCCACTCCTCGATTTCCTTATCCTCTCAGGGGTTCTGACACTTCTTGATCTGCTTGTGTCACTCTCTTTTTCAAAATTTTTTTCTATTCTTTCCAGGCTCTTCAACATTTTTAACTTGAATTCACCCTGCCGATCCCTGATTTTCATGAGTTTTTGGCTATCAGCTCAGCGAGCCTGGGCATATTTATGCAATATTTCAATGAGTTTCATCATATGTCCTTCCTTATCCATCTCTTTTCCGTGCCCATTAGAGATTGTTCCTTCAACTCCTAGGTTGGCATTCCTTCCTACCCTTTCCTCCTCTATTTCAGAGGCAATCTACACCTCTTCCAATTCCATACTCGGCGTTGATGTTTGGTTGTCCTGACACTCATTGAACTCTGCACACACAACATGTAGCCAATCGAATTTTGTCAGGCCTTAACCCTTACAACATCACAATATTCATAAATCAACGTGAGTGAGAAAACGTTTTAACTTCACAAAGTTTTCTGAGCTCTGATGATTCTGCAATTTCGGGACTTCTGGATTTGAGGTTTGGTCTACGATGCTCTCACACTCGCTTTCAGATTTCAGGTCTTCAGTACCCAGGAGTTCATAACGCAGTGACTCCCAACTTCCTGTCGCTACAATCCCCAAAATCTAATAAACAGTTTCTTGTACGGGATCCAACGATCCTCGATGAGTTGGGTTTAACAGTCCAGATCTTTTCGGAATTTCGTGAATCAAATGTTCATGATGCAACGAATCCTAATCTTTGTCGCCTCAATTCCCGAATTCTAAAAATTCAGTTTCCTTGCTCTCTGGGCCCATAGCACAGCTGTCGCCCTTAAAATATGCTACAGTTCTTCCGTCTCTGAAGACTTCGGGACTTCGGGACTTCAGGTTTTAGGATTTCAATTCTTGAGACTTTCAGACTCTCTTTCCTTCCCAACCCCGACTTCTGAATTCCGATTCACTTTATCCTCCAGGCCCACAACACAACTATTGCCCTTCACCACAGTGGCGCATGGTACGTTCAAGAGGGTCCACGTCACCTTCGGTGATGTCATCGGGTCACACCACTCTCACCTGTCTTCTCGACTCACTGGCACGTGGTACACATTCATGCGCCCACGTCCATTCCAAGAAAAATCCCACGATTAAACTCCTTCCTCAGATCTACAACGCAGATCTTTTCGACGTTTTAGGGTTTCGGGCATCGGGAGTTCGTGCATCCCACATCTCGAACTTCCATCTATCGAAATCATGAAATTACGGTTTACTCCTCCACTGAATCGGATGGTCAACTCCCTTCCTACAATCTACGGTGTAGATCGTTTCAGGATTTTGGGTTTTAGGTTTCAGAGGTGTTCACCTTCCTCACTTCCCATCTCCTGACTTTGCGAAATTTGAAAGGTTTTTGCAACTAACTCAAGCGTGACTCTACCAGATCTAATGGTCGAGCCTTCCTCCCAGATCTACAATGTAGATCTTCTTAGTTTTTTGGGTTTTCAGGAGTTCTTTTATCGCGATTCCCACGCTCTTGTGCAACTCCAAAGTTTTTTTTTTTTTAAACCCTGTGCACGTTTTCCCGATCCAACAGTTGTGAAAGTTCGCTACTTCCCTCCCGAATAGATCCTAAGGCTCCAGCACTGCTGGTGTGGAGTCCTCTCTCCTTGTGTCCATATACCACACCCATTGTTGTTTCACAACACCGCTATACCTTATGAGCTTAAAGGCATGGTAAAGTAGCTCCTTGACACTTTGGACCATACCAGGGTCTGAAATTGGTCCTCCAGACACAATTTATCCTCTCACCCTCAGTCCAAAGACCACTCCACTGACCCATCTAGGCTTAGTGTTGAAACCTTGGCTCTGATACCAAACTGTAACAACACTTTTTCGGTTAACAAACTTCGTGGAAATATAACACCCACTCTGGATTATAAAACAACATGCATTTAAGAAAATGAAACACATTTAAACTCAGAGTAAGTCATATAAATGATTGCTATCATAATTTTAAGAATGGAATTAACCATAATTCATTTGCACAACAGAATACATGATAAAATATAAGCATCACAGGCACGCAAAACATAACATTTAACATAAGATGATACTTATCTTGAAACTAAGGTAATTCCACCAACCAGGTGCAGGCCTTCCACGAACCTCCCAGCCTTAGACCGCACTGCTCATCAACTCAGCAGTAGGTTACCCCCAAGTTGGGACTAAGCTTCACCCCAAGGCAAGGAATCCTAGGCTAGGCTGAGGTTACAGGGAAAACACACAGTCACGAGGAAGGAATTCTCTTCCAAGAACCACTCATGCTCACTGCCCATAGACCCTCATTCCCCACATGCCTGTTCCACCCCAGGAGTATACACCTTCTCTGTCACATGAACAGTACTTTGGTTGCTAACCTCCCTTGCCTTGGGTTACAACAACAGACCAGACCGGAAGTCTCCGAGCTCTGTGGCAGCTATAGGGTTCCTTCCAGGAGTTCTCTCCTTCCTTTGTGCATTCTCTCACCCGGAGAGAGTCGCTCACAGGCCAAGCAAACTATTCTTTCAATTCAACCACCTCTCTCTCCTGGAGAGAGTGTTGCACAAACTGGCCAACAAGCCCCACGTAGTCCAGCGCTGCGTGACCACAACAGTCGATGGGAAAATAGACACAACCTTTCCAACAGGTTCAACAATGGCGAATGGACTCACGGATATGGCTTCGAAAAATACTCCACGCATAGGCTCGATACTCAGACAGAGGATGTTTCAGCTTTTCAGAATCAACACACAGGCTTCTGGATTAGTGGATGTATGGGGTATCTCTTGCAGAGGTCGGACGGGATGTCCGGTTCTGAAAAATCGGGAAGAATCCCTCTCACGGCTCATCTTGGCCATTTATTCACATGCACGAGGGTTGACACTTGTCACCCTTCGAACTGCATGTGTTCCATTAGCATGCATCTGCTTTGCACGTTTTCCCCTTGCCAGAAATTTAGGATAAACAACATAAAATGCACATGTTATTTGGAATAATAATAAAATATTATTCCCAAGGCTTAAGCACCCTAGGCTTAACACTTAGCCCCTTTTCCCACCTTCCAGCCCCTAATCCCTTGCCCTCTCTATGGATGCTCTGTCCCCCATCACTCATTCATCGTGTCGGCCTGCATGTGGTTGTGTTTATATTCTATTAATATGCTGCATACATATAAGTACAAAATCAGGTCCATGGCCTACAACCCTTAGGCTCTCTCTTTGGCCTAATAATCACATAAGCCCATCGGCTTATACAAACTTGGCTCACCAGCCTATAACATATATTTACAATATATTTCATACATCGGACTTACAAAGGGCTCGGCCTTGGGGACACTGCATCCTTGGTTTTGGTTTATCTCTTTTTCGGGCCTTGAATATTACTTACGAAAAAAGAACCCCCCCGAAATCCATAATTAAGCTCTTTTCAGACTCCCTAAATATGAAAATATCGTCGAGTGACCTTGTTCCTTCACTCTCATTAAACTGGTCCAGAAGAACATCTACTTGGCATGAGTTTAACCCTTTTTCCAGCCAATAGATTATTTAGGAAAAAGGTGTGCCTCGGGAGATTCGTCTCGCCAGGAGAGTTCTCCTTAGTTATATTTTATACTTTTTCGAGCTAAGGAGACTAAACCAAGAAAAAGGTTGTGAGTCCATAGTTAATCTCTTTTCAGACTCCTTAAAATTGAAAAGATAGTTGAGTGATGTTGTCTTTGTCACACTCGTTAAAATGGTTTTGAAAAGATGTCATTTCGGTGCAAGTTTAACCCTTTTTCGAGTCGATTGGACTAATTGCAAAAAATATACTCCATGGATTCTTCTTTTGCATTTTCTCAGACTCTCCAAATGTGAAAAAAACATCGATCTTACCTTCTATGGGCTCGTAAAAAATCACATGGAAGGATTCTTGTTGTGTCATGCTTAATCGCATTGCGGGTCTCATATTTGCTTCTTTGGCCTAATTCCATCTCCATGTTTCTCTCAACTGAACCTTTAAATCATTCCTTATACGCAAGCCTTGCAACATTTTTCTCCTTTGTGATCTGACACCTTGACCCCTGGAGGAATTTTCCTCGAGTGTCCTTATCCTGCATATGTATCCTTTCATTGAGCATTAGTATGTTCCATGTGCTTGGAACCAATTTGCTTTCTCGTGACACTCATTCCTCCTTTGTAACATAACATTCTTTTATTCTTTTTCAAGTTCATTAAAAAATTGAAAAAGACAAAAAAATCAAATATTCCAAAAAGAGGGGACAAGAAATATACATTCTTTTTTCGACAGCAATATAGTCGCCCTTGGACAAAGCACATCCTTCCATTTGTTCGCCAAGCATTGGGATCTAGTATGACCTTAGGAAGTTGTTCCTACAACATAGAGTTGTGTCCTCCTCTATTTGGTTAATCTTCCAAACATATGGAGAGTTTTTGGTGCCTCCTGCATCGCAAACTTATGTCAATATTACGATGTCTGAGTCTAATCATCTTTCATGCTTTTTTCCAAGGGAATTTTTATCCAACGTAAGTCAGCCATTCTTCAATTTATCTCTTGAATTTCATGAGTCATTCATCCCGTGAGTCCATTCAAGTCCGGATTCAAAATCGACGAAGTTCTCTGCTTGATGATCAGGATCGTCTAGTCTTTCCCCGACGACATGTCGAAGACCTCAGAGTAGTGAGTCTTACACTCCTATTGTACTCTTACCTGAGTTCTTAAAGATCTTGAATTTGTTTCTAGAGCTATGAATCCCTCATCTCCAGCCACAGGCGTTGATGCTTCTTGACGATGCATATCATATTGTACTTGAATATCATCGAATGATTTTGAGATGTAGATCCGTTGTGTATTTCTCATGACTACACTTTATATAGACATTTCTATGACATGGATCTGTAGTGTACTTGATGGGAAACCATGATTAGTTCATCCCGAGCATTTCTTTTAATTCTTTAAATACTTCTTTTTTGGTAGCTTAAGAACTATAAATCTATAAACACACTTACACACATCATACCCAGTTTTGTTTTAAATCAAAAATTTTCTAGCTTCATAGCTTGTTTTTAGATGAACTTGTTTATTATTATACTTTGATTGATCATTTAAGATGAACCTATGATTATATCAATTTTAAAAAATATATCATACACACATGGAAATAACAGTTTTTTTGCATCTTGGTTTCATTGGAGCCTTTTTCCATGGGAATTTTTGGAACTATTTTGGAGAACTTGCTTAGTCTTGATTGTGAGTGTTGTTTAGTTCCATTGGAACCTTTTCCATGGAATGTCTTGCAACTATTTTTAAGAACTTGCTTAGTCTGATTGTGAGGGTTGTTTTGCTCTACTCTTCTACAAATTAATTGAATGTAAGGAAACTTTGAGCATATTTTGTTCATATATGTTGTATCAAATTTGGATTTTAAGGTTAAAAATCCAAATTTAAAATCATATATAAATGAGCAAGCTTGGTATTTTTGCATATGTACGCATATGTGTGGAGATTCACATTATTAAGAGATTATCAAATAAGCTTATACTTCAAATGGAAGGTGCTAGATGTATGTAGGAATTAGATTATAAAAATACAACATTACAATGTTGGATTCGTCATCAAGCAAGGCATTTGCATGATACATGTCCTTAAGCATGATCTTATCCTAAAAGGAAAAAAGGACATAAACCAACACCCAAAGGATGGAAATCATTTGAAGAACAATTGTCAAATGATGAAGATGAACACTCTACAAAAAACCAAGAGATTATAGATTCAAAGAAGGATATCAATGAATACTCAAAATTTTAGGTTGGGGAAACAACGCTCTCTACATCTCTTTACACCATCAAGGATCAATATAAGTCCAATAGAATTAGTAGTTGCACTTAATACGGATTACATATTAACAAATTGCATTTTTTTATGGCATCCCTTTACACCATCAAGGATCTATATAGAAGTCCAATAGAAATTTGGTGAAGTTTATTGGTGTCTGAGATCCCCACAAGGTCTACTGAGGTGTACATACCCTATCCCCCTCTAGATTTGAACCTGTGACTTCCTAGGAGGAAACACATATTCTTAACCATTAATTCCACACACATGTATGATACTACATTGCTATACTTAATTTATTATAAATATTCAAGTAATTTACATATCTTATTGTCAAAAAAATCTATTAAAATTATTAAAAAAAAAACTATATTACAAATTAAAATATTTTTATAATAAATAAAATTAAAAAAATAAATATTTTTTTAATTCTTTATATATAATTTCATTAACTCCAATAACTATTTAATTATTTCATTAACTCTACAAACATTTTAACATATATAATTTTTTTCTTTATTACCTTGAAAATTCTACTTGCAATTGAATTCTTATATCAATATCTTTAATTATATATTTTTATTGACATCCCATTTATATGCATATTGTATAGACTTCTCAATGTCTTTAAACTTCTCAATGTCTTTAATTATATACTTTTATTGACATCAATTTATAGGCATATTGTATAGACTTCTCATTGTTCACATGTGTTGACATGTTTTACTTACTTTTATTTATTTTTCTTTTCTATTTGTCACATCATTTGATTTTTAGATTTTGTTTTTTTTCTATTTTATCACATCTATGTAAATTATCATGTGGCAATACTAGAATTTATTATTTTTCATATAAAAAAATTAATTTGTTATTATAATGTAGCAATATTAAAATTTCTTATTTTCAATATAAATAAATTTATTTGTTATGAAGTACATCAACATTGTAAAGTTTAGTAATTTGTGTATAATCTCTTAAATTTTACAACATTTACTTGAATGCAAATAAACATATTTTATATGGAAAGTTGGAGGTTTATTATGGAACTTAAATAGAGAGAAAGTTGGAGGTTGAACAAATAAGATATTTTGATGGTTTAGTTGTGGTCAATGTTTTGAAGAGAAATGTTATTCATTATTTGAGAGAGAAATTGCAAATTTGGATTCTAAATAAAATTGTAATTAATGGTTAGAGATGATCACAATAGGCATGTATACATTAAGTTGCTTCATTAATGAAGTGACGCTCATGCATGTCATTGTTAATGGTGTTGTATGTGGTGTCATTTTCATAGTCATTGGAATGTCATACATGTATTATTTTCAATTGATGAAATCTCTCTTGCACATAATCACTTGAATAATTTCATGTATAGAATGCACAAGTCTAAGTAGAGGCACAGATATTATTTACCTAGCTAATGACTTATGTTATTCCAATGAGTCTATCACCTTTTAATTCTTTTTATATGACATTTTCCTCATTCTACATATTCAAGGCTTCTTGTTGTCATCACTAAGTAGCACACTATAAGGATGTTATGGTTTTCTATTTGATTGTTTTGAGGAATTTTTCTTGGGATTAATGTATTTTTCTCATGGTTATAGCATTATATCACACAAGTTTTATATTTCCATGATACAAATCACTTTCCATATACTAATGCATTTTTCTTCCACATTTACAATACTCATGATGTTTTAGTTATATTTAGAAGCCCTATTTTATAATATGGTCATGGATCAAGCTACAATGTCTTCCATTCACACCACTACTTCTTCTCTGCCTATATTTATGCTTTTGGATATTCATTTTTCCTTACTAACCAAATGTTTCATTCACATATATAGTGCTCCTCTATAGAGTTGTGAATCCAACTCATTTCCTTCAATTTTATTTAGTTTTTATCTTTCCTATTTGTTTGAAATATACATCTTTTGTTATATATATATATATATATATATATATATATATATATATATATGAAATAGAAATGAAATTGGTGGTGAGGATTTAAGGAGAGTAAAGAGGTAAAGTTTTATTCTTTTATATTTTGAATTAGACATGAAATTTATAATAAGTATGAAAATTATTATAAATTTGTAAAATTATGTTGAAGTAGAAAATGTGTTATTAGTCTCTCGAGAAGGTGTAGAGGGACTATAGCAATCCATAATTGTTGACTTCATATTAATATGTCCTTTGACTATAAATTTTCTCATGATCTCTATTGTTCTATAGATCTAAATACATTATTTTTTATATAATAAAAAAAACCTTATATGTCATTATCTTATTGGAGAATAGATTCAAAGTCTTATTGCCAACTTCGCTATTCCCAATGCGCTTTAATTCATGAAGATCTTGGATTAACACTCATATATTTTCTTGTGGAAGGTGGATTAATGCTAACATTAGTTTGAATGATTGTCTTAGCATTTTTTGATAGCTAAATTTATCCTAACTTTAGTTAATTATAAATATTATTATGTTTGTTGTTGAAGTGTCCACCAACTAAAGCTACACTATCCAGATGTATTTTGGATGCAGGATCCCTTGGCAAGCACTATGGCTTCTCCATCCAACTTTAATTTGCATGCATGATCAGTCGAGCTATTAAAACAAAAATAGCAACCAAGAAATGGAAGCATGTCCTTTGCAACTGGAAGCCTTTTTCGCATCCCCTTCAACATTAGTTTTTCGCATTCACCTGCAACTCCAATACAAAATATTCCAGGATTGAATTCATTCGCATCATCACCCCCATAACATTTTATCATGGTGAATGGCCAAGATTGGTATTAGTAGCTCCATGCCTCGTGGAAGATGAAGACTCCCAAGATTGACCTCATTCTTTGTCCGTATAACCAAGATTGATCTCATTCTTTGTTCGTCTAACCATAGCTACTAAAAGTGGACACAGTCTAGAGACTCTTTAACAATCATGTCCACCTGCAAGAAAACACGACAATCACATCAATACATTAATCCTCCGTCATAATGTTATGACCCAATTAGAAAATAATTTTTTTTTCTTACAATTCTAAATTCGTTCAAAGTATTTCTGTCTTGATCACCGTTCCCACAAACGTCTAGAACTTGCTTTCGAGCCATGTTATGCCAGTATTGATGGATGGCCAGAAGAACTGTTGTCCATGTTAACATACTTGAAGTGGTCTGCTTTCCAACAAAGAAGAAAGTCTTGCATTCCTCTGTGATATCTCCAATTCTAATAGCACAAGCACTAGTGTTAGCTAGTCTCTTGCATTAGTGTTTTCTTTGGAATCTATCATAAGCCCTAGAAAATCAGTTGAAACGGGTCTCTTAACACATGTAACATTTTCTCGCCTCTCGATTAGCTTTCTTTGGCCAGTTTCCATTGATGCAGGTTTTTTTTCGTAGGAAAAAACCTGAATCACAATTGGTACCTTCTCTTCATGGTTAGACAACCCTTCAATTAACTAGATATTACGGCTTGCTTCTATTGCACCAAAATGGAAAGAACCACATTATTGACCTAAACGTTGGCTTGGAATTTCTCAGCGAATAATGTCTAGAAAAAAATTCAATCATAAACGAATGGAAATGTGTTTACGCAAGTGTGTATTGCAATATAATAGGAGTGGCAAATGATTTGAGAATGATAAATACCACAAAAAGAAATATTTTTGATATGAATATTCAATATGAAAAATTGAATATCAACGAAGGAATATCTGACCTCAAAAAACACACAACAGAAAAATTCCGTAAAGCTTCTGCAGCAAAGATGAATTGTTCAGACTGCATATGAAATATGCTTTTACCTTCCTCGTAGCTGGTGCCAAAAGCTGCTCGTGCAATGATATATGTATTAAGAGTCTCAAATTCTTCACAAACGTCAATCTCATCCACGCCTTCTTTAATCGAACTTTTTCATTTGTTTAGCATATTCGTGGCGCTCCTAGCAATGACAGGAATCAATGCATGTTATGCACACAGATAACTATATGAAACATGCAGGATTATATGCATTCTCAAAGTTTAAGTAAAATTGGATAGCTTTAGATCATATTTAAGAAAAACTCATTTGAATATATTACTCTCGAGTTCTCAGTGAAGAAAGCAGGATTTATGATTCTTCTGTGCTGCATCCATTTCTCCCCTTTCAAACTTGGGAGTCCATCACCTTCCAGTTTCTTTAAAATAGGATGAGGCTCTGCTTTTTCATAATCATAGTGCTTGGATGATAATATCTCTTTGATTAGATCAGGGTCTTCAATAGTTAGTCTTGCGGTAGGGCCAAACCAGACGATAAAAGTGCTACCTATATAGATACAAACAATATAAAACCAGTCAAGATGACCCTTCCAGCTATAATTTTAAACTTCGAAAATATCAGAAAATCGACAATATATGAAGCAACAACACTTCACCATAAGACTTCGTCCACTGATGGTAGAATGGAAGAACTTGAGCAAGAATATCGTGAGAAAATCCCATGTTTTGAAAACTCGCTTGATGCGCCATTTTCACCATCTCTTTGGCATTTCCCATAAACTCTAAGAACTTTTCTCTGCATATTGTAGTTATATTTTCAATTATACAATTATTCAAACAATTTTTTGATATCAGAATAGTCAATTGGGTTTAGTTCCAGTTGTTTGTGTTGAGGTTCAATTTTGGCAAATGATAGATTGAGTTCTTAAATGAGTAAGCTAGATTTAGTTCCAGCTATTTGTGTTGAGGTTCAATTTTGGCAAATGATAAATTAATAGATTAAGTTCTTAAATGACTAAGTTATGACAAAAATTGAACTTTCTACTAAATCTGACTTATTTACCCAAAATACCCTTCTCTAATTGAAGAGAAATGAACAATGGAATCCCCACTCTCTATTCCAAATTAAAAAGAAATACTTTGATATCATAAAAACATAACATAATTCGAAATAACATAATTGAAGATGAACACAGACTAATGAGAGCAAATCATGCCTCATAAACATGCCTGCCCTTGAGGATTTTGTTGGAACCTGAGACTTCCCGTCCATGAAGCTCAAAATGAAATTTCTTACCATCTAAGCTTGTTTGTTATTTTTGGAATTTGCTGATTTAGCTATAACAAGATTTCTTTATAGGAATTACATTAAATTCATTATCATTTAAGATTTATCAAAAAATCATTATCATTTTAGATTTATAAAAAAAACCTGGGATTGAATTCTTTAAAATGTAAATGTTTTTTATATTACAATAGACGAATCTAGGTGGAGACATACATGTATTACAATGTATCTATACTAAATTGTAAAATTTACCTTTGAATCTAACATAATCATTTTATAAAAAATAAATTCATTGGGCTGAAAAGACGTATACCTATTGATAATGGGCACATTTAATAGGTTTTTAGTACTTAATCAATTTTGTATGGACAAGATTAAATATTGATGGAATATTCTTCATCGTCCCAATAAATCAATGGTTGTGATTTCAACCACTAACTTCCTCACTATTATAAAGACATCCGTTTACATGTTTATTTTTTAACTTTTACTTGATCATATTTAAAATTTACTATGGTGGCTAGCTGATTGCCACATCTGAGTTATTAACAAAAAAATAAGATTTTGTTACGGAGTTGTTTTTTATAACAACATTTCATATTCTGGGCTAGCCGAAACTCATCAGCCACCCGTTTGAGGTAGGGTTCCCATTAACCCAATAAAATGATGGACAACGGTTCGAGTCACCCTGGCTCTTCATATTTCATGGTAGATCGCCTGCAAAGCTCGGGCTCGGAATCGTGAAATCACCTTGAAATTCAACTCCGACATTTCAAATCAGACGATTTCTTCGCCAACGGGAAAACCAAGCATTTCTTCTCATTCGAATCTCATTTGATTTGAGATCTAAACCGCGTAATTACGTCGAAAGTGTCAACCAAAACTTTTCGGTGTTCACCAGCCACAAAACCACGAATTTGTGGTTGTGCTAGTATATAATTCAATGCATATTACACATCTAAATATGGTTGAAATTACACTTCAACCACAGTATGGACCAGCAAGCATTGTAATGGATGAAATTGTGTTCCACCTGAACATTTAGGTCAAATAGATGGATGTTGAAATTGTAGGGATACTGACCTTCATAAGATGACCTCTGACCGACGGAAGAATTTGAGGTCTCATTCAATTGATTGCGTGATGTGGAGTGTTGTCGTATGAACATACTTGGCCAATGCTTGCTGGGTTTCATATTGACTGAAGGGATTAGAGGGATGATCTCTGTGCAAGAAATATCTTTTCCACTGTCAATCGAAATTCAGACGCGAATACCTTCTTCAAATCGCAAGAATGGAGAGCACTTCTTCAGCTAGATCAGTTGTTGTTGATTCTACTCCTGCAAGTTACAATTAGAAACCAATGGCATCTACCAAAATACATCATATAAATCATAATTCTTAGTTCATGAAGGACACATAACTAAAGAAGCCATGATCATGAATATATCGATATGGGATTACAAACTCCTGAGAGCTATCTGTAAGGACAACAGACCAGCAATGGAGCTCATGAAGGTGGGATTCATTTTTATGGCGTGCATGGTGGAAGACCACATTTAATGGTTGTATGTGATTGTTTCAAAGTCAAAATATTAATCCCGCCAGCCCAGGGGACTATGTTACATAATGAATCCGCGAGTCTGTCAATCTTCTAAGTATAAAATGAGGAAGTGGTTGGTCGGAATCTTGATATATAAGCATGAACCCATGAGTAATCCAACCCGTTAGTTTGTGTCTAATAGTTTAAATTTGTATGGATAAAGACGAATATGTATTTTTTAATAAAAAATTGAATATTTTATGTATTTTTTACAATCAATTCTTTGTTCAGTTTTTTTTTTCTTCCATATTTTGACTATTTTAGTTCCGATCCAGTTCTAGTTTTGATAATATTGCTTTCAGTAAGTGCTACTATACATCATATAAATCAGAATTCTTAGTTCATGAAGGACACAAAACTAAAAAAGCCATGATCATGATTATATCGATATGGGATCACAAACTACTGAGAGCTATATGTAAGGACAACAAACCAGCAATGGAGATCATGATGGTGGGATTCGTTTTTATGGCGTGCGTGGTGGCAGACGACATTTAATGGTTGTATGTGATGGTTTCAAAATCAAATTATTAAGCCCGCCAGCCCGAGAACCGACTAAGTATAAAACTAGCGCAGTCACATAATTGTGACTGATAAACGCCGAAAGGCATATTTACTTTATTAAACCTAATTTTAACATAAACTTTAATTAAGTCTGTAATCATAATTGTTGTTTGTAATTTTTAATTATGTTGTAAAATGGTTTTCACTAAATATTTTATGTTTTTTGGGATATTTGTTAAATGGTGGATTGCCTTTGATTACTATCGGGCTTCCCTCGATCCCCTGGCCCATGCCGTCTTCAAACTGGTCTACGCAAACTTATTGGCCACGGTTTTGCTTGCTACCTGCTCTCTCTTCACGATCAGTCTTCCTCCACAGTTCGATAAGCTGTATTTCTCTCGCGGATCGCTACGCTCTGCCTAATATGAAACGCGCGGATCACTGAAACGCCTGAGGAAAACGTAGGGACAAATGAGAAAATTCGTGGTTAATAATTCAAACATGGTAATGTTAAACATTAATCATTTAAACGTGGCAATCATATAGTGTTATAGTAATTTCTTAATATGATTAGGTAAATGTTAAAAAGTAAACAGGGTAACAGCTGCATTCAAAAATACAAGGAGATTATGAATAGTAAATCACATTCATTGATTTGGGAGGACGACTAAGAATATTCTAACATCTTTAATTGTTAGCCATCAGATTAAAATTTTAGATTAAAAGATGATTAATTGTGCCCATTATCAATAGGTATACACCTTTCGGCGTAATGAGGAAGCCGTGGGTCGGACTCATGATACATAAGCATGATTATAAAAGTGAATCCATGAGTATGCCAATCAGCAAAGTATAAAACGAGGAAGTTGTCGGTCGGACTCTTGATACATAAGCATGACTATAAAAGTGAATCCATGAATCTGCCAACCAACTATTTTGTGTCTAATGATTTAGATTTGTATGGATGAAAACTAATATGTATTTTTTAATAAAAAATTGAATATTTTATGTATTTTTTACTATCAATTCTTTGTTTGGTTTTTTTTCCATATTTTTACTGTTCCAGTTCCAGTCCAGTTCTAGTTTTGATAATATTGCTTTGGTCCAGTTCTAGTTTTGATAATATTGCTTTCAATAAGCGCTCCCTCTAATGGTTTAGATTTGCATGGATGAAGATGAATGCGTAATTTTTAATAAAATAAAATTGAATATTTTATGTATTTTTATACTATGGATTCTTTATTCATTTTTTTCCATATTTTGGTTGTTCCAATTCTGGTTTTAATAATATTGATTTCAATAAAAGCTCTCTCACATTGTTACTAATTGTTTTTGCCCATAACATCAAGCCTTCAAACAATGTCCTCTAGTCAAATTCTCTTAGATAATATAGAAGGGGGCATTCACAATTAAGAGAAATAGGAGAGAGGGACATTGTGGGAATGAGAAAGTGGTAGTTAAAACTTAGGGAGGGGAACAACAATCCACTTTGATTATTGATGACTAGCAACAAAGGATGGGAGAGAGAAATGTAGCTGAGAGATTGAGCGGGTGTGAAATGGGAATGGTAAGGAATTAGTGAGTATTGAATGAGATAGAATGTACTTACAAATGAAAAGATGAAAAAGATTGAGGATATGGGAGCGATGTAGAGCAAGGTAAGATAGGATGATGCAATGGCAAATTTATCTATGGAAAACAGAAATGCGGATTAAGTAAAGGCAGGAAACAATGGACTACAAAGGAGGTGCTCTTAGAAAAAATTGGATTACTGCAACAAATAAAAAATAGGTGGCTTATTCCCGATTTCAAACAGACAACATGGAAAATGGGAATAAACACAATGATTTTAAATTTCTTTAGCTTGACCTAGCTACCAGTACTGTGTAGTTGAATGCATAAATTCTCTGCTCATTAAATAATAGAAAATAAAGTACCAAATTACATATCTAACACACAAAAAGGCCAGGCTATGAATTAGCATTTACCTTCATTATTGTCTTCTGCCGATTCTTAACCTTTGAATTTCTATCACTATCCATCTACCTTCGATTTTCAAATTAAGTGTGACAATAACTACCTTGGGAAATTAAGAAAACACAATATTTCTCCCACACGAAAGGCTTAACTAGACATTCTAACACATTGACATATGGTGGATGTTTTCTTCTTCTTTCTTCTTTCTCGTTTACACACTTCTCTCCCTTCGAATATGATCACCTTCTATTTACGGTTGGAATCGGCAATTGGCTCTTCCCTTGTTCACATCCTGTCTCGTGAATGAAAGAGATTTGTATGCTTGGGATAATTTAGATATAAAACCAGATTTTCTTGCTCTGGAAGAGAAAGCACTGTTCATGCTTCTACATGGAATTTGCCATTGAAAGGAAGCAATCATGGCTGTAGAGTCCATCTAAAGCCAAACGTTCTAGATGGCATGGACAATCAAATCAATTTAATAATAATTTTTTATATTTGCTAAATTGGTGTTAAATTTGAAGCTTTGATCTGTGTTTAATTAATGAAGTCTTAGTGGTTACAGTTGATTGAGAGACCTATGACCCCCAATAAATAAAAAAAAAAGAACCAGTTAACTTCCTGGATGGTGTGTGCGTAGTTTCCAGTCCCGCGACTGACTTGTACAACACGACGTTAGTTTTGTGAGGAAGCGAGACAGTCAAACGTAAATATTGACTTGAGAATTGGTATTTTCATTTAAGCCCGCCAGCCCGCGAATCCAAGTATAAAATGAGGAAGCGGTTGGTCCCACTAGTGATACATACGCTTGATTATAAAAGTGAATTTATGTGTCTGCCAACTTGTAAGTCTGTCAACTCACACACCGTGTCACATCTATTTTATTCTATTCTATTTTTATACTTGCATTTTATTTTTTTGATGTAATCGCTTAATATATATAGTTTTATGTGTATTTATCATCTTATAAAGATAGGGATGGAACTTATCAAAATCATGCTATATTAAAATAATAGTTTGATTATCTTCACAAGATGATAAAACTAATAAAGACATTAATAAAGAAAATATATAAATTTAGATTTATATTTATTATGATAAATGAACTATCTACTTGTAATCATGAGAACCAATACAAACTTTGTAAAATAAAAATTAATATCAAAACACATGCATAATTAAATTCTAGAAAATTCATTACAATAATAAAAAAATATTTTAAATCAAGCAAAATACAAATTAATATCAAAACACATGAATAATTAAATTCTAGAAAATTCATTATAATAATAAATAATATTTTAAATCAAAATACTAAAATTTAAATATGTAAATATTTTCAAAAAATTATAATTACAATATTTAATTAAAAATAATAATTTAATTATATTTTTAAAAGTTTTAAATTTTTTTAGAGGTATCCCAAAATAGTAATTTTATAATTGTATTAGTGTATTCATAAATAAAAATGAAAAATAAAAAATAAAAATAAATATGGATAATTAATTGAATAAAATTTAACAAAACATTATCACATACTAATAATAAATATGATATTTGATATTAATATTATATGATAGATATCATTAATTTTACAAATAGATGATTAATGTATCAAGCAATGCAATCAAACAATACATTAACTCATTCCAAATAAGTTAGTGCACCAACCATTAATCTCACAATTGGTCTAGAATTTACTAATCTCGCTAGTAGGTTATAAGAATTCAAGTCTCCATAATACACTCTTCACATTGATTTCTAAGAGTTGTATCCAAATTATCTTCAAAAGATGATAAAGCTATGCAAACAAGATTCATAATTAACCCAGAAAAGAATAGTCCCAATAATATCATCTAATCTATTTGTTTGATGATTAATTTCAAAATATGGAAAAGAAATGCATACAAGACAAATGGTTAGCCTTAAAAAAGTTTTAACAATGAAGTTTGAGAAGAAGTGGAAACACAAATTTAGTTTTAAAAAATTAGTTATTTCATTTGTTTGACAAGTGGAGACAAAATTAATTTCAAAAATTATTAGCTAATGTAATTTATTCTATTTGTAGCCTAATATATATAGTTGTATGTGTATTTATCATCTTATAAAGGTAGCGGTGAAACTTATCAAATGCATGCCATGTTAAAATAATAGTTTAATTATCCTCAAAAGATAATAACGCTAGTGGGAGACATTAATAGAGAAAATAAATAAATTTAGATTTATATTTATTATCAAAGTTTAATACAACATTATTACATATTAATAATAAATATGATATTTAATATCAATATGGATCTTAATAGGCTCTCCTATATGTTGGACTAGTCTAGTTGTTACTTAGTGTGTGTTTTTCTAAACATGAATTTTGCTCTGCAAGATTGATTTTCTATAATTCTAAAGAAAGTGTTATAAATGAAAGATCTACCCATAATCATGAGAACCAATACAAATTAGTATCAAAACACATGCATAATTAAATTTTAGAAAAATCATTACAATAATAACTAATATATTTAAATCGCAATACTAAAATTCAAATATGTAAATATTTTTAAAAATTTATAATTATAATATTTAATTAAAAATAATAATTTGATAATACTAATTTAATTATATTTTTAAAAGTTTAAAAATTAATTTTTTTTAAATAAAATATATATATTTTTTTTTCAAATCATAATAATTTTATAGTTGTCTTAATGTATTCATAAATAAAAATGAAAAATGAGAAATAAAAATAAATATGAATAATTAATTAAATAAAATTTAACAAAACATTATCACATATTAATAATGAATATGATATTTAATATTAATATTATATGATAGATATCATTAATTTTACAAACAAATAATTAATGTATCAAACAATATATTTACTTATATTCTAAATAAGTTAGTGCATCAATCATTGATCTCAAAATTGGCCTATAATGTACTAATCTCCTTAGTAAATTATAAGAATTCAAGTCTCCATAATACATTCTTCACATTGATTTCTACCAGTTGTATTCAAGATGGTATCACCAAATAATTGTACCAACAATTAAGGTGAGGATAATCTTGTTCTACAACTAATCAATCGACTTTTAATTTACTTTTAATTAACTCAACAAATTAACTTTTTAATTTTTCAGGTAAATTAACTTTTAGAAAGAAACTAAGTTGCAACACTTGTTAAAAATTGTGAAGTTGCTTTGAAGTAGTATATGATAGGTATGCAAATTATTAAAAATTATAATGTTGTCTTGAAGTTGTCTTGAAATAGCTTTGAGAGAAAATTAAAAATTATAAAATATATATCAAAGATAGGTAATCATTACAAAGGTGAAATAAAATTCACCAATTTTATTTCTTTTAACTCTTTAAATACCTTTATTTTCTTGAGTAGCTTAAAAACTATAAATATATAAGCACACTTACACACATCATACAAATTTTTGTTTTAAATCAAGAATTGTCTAGCTTCATAGATTGCTTTTAGATGAACTTGTTTATTATTATACTTTGATTGAGCATTTAAGATGAACCTACCATTATATCAATTTAAGAAAATATAACATACACACATGTAAATAATGATAATTTTTTTTCATTTTTGCTTTTAGATGAACTTGTTTATTATTATACTTTGATTGATCATTTAAGATGAACCTACCATTATATCAATTTAAGAAAATATAACATACACACATGTAAATAATGACAATTTTTAAGATGAACCTACCATTAGAAGTGACTAGCTTGTTCCACTCACCGCTTACGGGTCCAATCTGTCCACAAAGGTACATCTCTATCTCCAGAGGGGGAGAACAAAGGCTCTCAACCCCTCCACTTAAGCGACTCAGGAAAGAAAGCAAGGCATCTCTCTGTTGGACCTGGCTTCTAAGGTCTCTCTTTTTCTTGTTTTATTACTTTCTTAGCCTTAACTTAATAGACTAGCTGTAGTCATCATTGCCTTAGTCCCACACGCCATAGAGTGCCCTTGCACATATCATACAAATTTTTGTTTTAAATCAAGAATTGTCTAGCTTCATAGATTGCTTTTACATGAACTTGTTTATTATTATACTTTGATTGAGCATTTAAGATGAACCTACCATTATATCAATTTAAGAAAATATAACATACACACATGTAAATACTAACAATTTTTTTTTCATTTTGGTTCCATTGGAGCCTTTTTCCATGGGAATTTTTGGAACTATTTTGGGGAACTTGCTTAGTCTTGATTGTGAGTGTTGTTTAGTTCCATTGGAACCTTTTACATGGAAAGTTTTGGAATTATTTTTAAGAACTTTCTTAGTCTGAGGGTTGTTTTGCTCTATTCTTCTACAAATGAATTGAATGAATTGAAACTTTCAGCATATTTTATTAATATAGAAGTCCAATAGAAATTTGGTATGGATAGACAAGAAGATAATAATGCCTCAAGATTGATAGTTGCAATTAATACAGATTATATATTAACAAATTGTGTTTTTTATGGCATCCTTTTACATCATCAAGGATCATTATAGAAGTTCAATAGAAATTTGGTGAAGTGCATTGGTGTATGAGATCCTCACAAGATCTACCGATGTGTACATACCCTACCCCCTCTGAATTTGAACTTGTGACTTCCTAGAGGGAAACACATATTCTTAACCATTAAATCCACACACATTTAGTGTGCTGGCTTGACCGTGACCTTAAAAATAAATTATTATTATTATTATGATACTACATTTTTTTTTGTAAGTAAAAGGTTGGAACCTATTGTATTAATATCGGCAAAAAACATATCTGTAGGTGATGCCAGTTGTCACGCCTAAGCAGGAAACCGGGATAGCTGGGCATCCATGTCCAAGTATCTCCCTGTTTGCAGAGTAAACAAAAGTCGTCCAAGATATCTCTGCTACGTCCCGCCCGAAGGAAACTGGGACGAGCAGTCATAGTTCTAAAACTGGTTCTATTGTCTAGAGATAAGAGACATTTATATTTATCTAGCCTAAGGCGTAAACTGAAATAACTGAACCAAAAACAAAGTCTGGGACTGCATATCAGATATCCTCTAAACCCGAGTGTGTGTCGTCGACCGTTGCTGAGTGCTTCCATCTTGCAGGAAAGGCGTAGACTCTGGCGGAAGTCGGGCATTGCTTCTTTGGTGTGGCTCTCGAGTGCGCTGCAAAGAACATGTCGAGGCGCTGCTCTAATCTTGCCATGCGGAAGACCTGGTCCTCAAGCAGATTCCTCATCTCAAAGAGGAGATTGAGATAATCCCAGTCCGTTGAAGTTTGTTGCTCTGGGCAATTGTTGTCCACGCGCTCCTCTGTGGTGGCCGCTCTTCTGCCCTGCGCGTTGGGTGCCTCTGCTTCCCTGGTGGGCTCGGGGGGAGGTTCTTCCACCACATAGCAGGGTGAGTAAGGCCTCTCATCACCTGTAATGCCTTCTACCGGCTGTGAAGGACTAGCCAAGCCAAAAGACGTGCACGGGTGCCAATTTACAGGCGCGACGAATAGGGTGTGCTCCGACTGATTTTCTGAACCTCCTGCCGGGATCCTCTCCTCACCGAACGCTCTTGGAGGCCTCCTGAGCTTCTTTTGGCGTCGTCTGGTAGCCATTTCCATTGCCCTTTCGAAAGTTTCCTTTCTTTTACAGCGCGACTGCGCAGCATACCAAGCCGCCCCCCGTCGCGACTTGCCTCTAATTCTTGGCATGTTGCAGTCCCGATGAATGCTCCCAGGGCTCTCAGTTGGAGTCGAAATATGAGAAAATCGACCGTGGTGCTGGTGTGCCTGGGTGTTCGAGGGCAGACGACTGCCAAGACTATCGACTCGTATAATGAACGCTGAAACGGTGGCCAAGGCTATGACCGCATCCATCATTTCCACCATTAAAACCCATTGGTTAGTGCTGGTACTCATCACTTGCGCGAGAGGTCTCGTCCATTGAATGCTCCTGCGTGTGTGCATGGCTTGTTAATGAGCGAGTTGACGGGAGCCGGTGGATGTATTAACTTCACGTCCCGACTCCCCTCCACGTGGCTGCATTGCCCTCCCTGTCACCCCATCCGGGGTTATTATGATGCTACATTGTTATACTTAATTTATTATAAATATTCAAATAATTTACATATCTTATTGCAAAAAAAAATCTATTAAAATTATTAAAAACAAAAATTACATTACAAATTAAAAATATTTTTATAATAAATAAAATTAGATTTATTTATTTATTTTTTAATTCTTTATATATAATTTCATTAACTCTACGCTCAATAACTATTTAATTATTACATTAACTCTAACATATATAAATTTTGTCTTTATTACCTTGAAAATTTTACTTACAATTGAATTCTTATATATTTTTAATTATATGTTTTTATTAACATCCAAAGCATATTTTTATAGACTTCTCATTGTTCACATGTGTGGACACATTTTACTTACTTTTAATTTTACTTTTATTCTTTTCTATTTTATCACATCTTGATTTTTAGATTTTGTTTTTTCTATTTTGTCACACGTAAATTTTTATGTATCAATACTAAAAAAATTTATTTTTAATATAAAAAAAATTATTTATTATTATTATGTGGAAATACTAAATTTTTTTATTTTTAATATAAATAAATTTATTTGTTATAAAGTACATCAACATTGTAAAGTTTAGTACTTTTTTATATAATCTGATAAATCCTACCACATTTAACCCGGATGCAAATAAACATATTCTATATAGAATATTTTTTAAATCTAGTGTAGATGCAATTAAACATATTCTACTTTATATATGGAATTTATATAGAAAGTTGGAGGTTTGTTATGGAACTTAAATAGAGAGAAAGTTGGAGGTTGAACAAATAAGATAATTTGATGGCTTAGTTGTAGTGGATGTTTTGAAGAGAAGGATTACTCATTATCTGAGAGAGAAATTGCAAGTTTGAATTCTAAATAAAATTGCAATTAATGATTAGAGATGACCACAATAGGCATGTATACATTAAGTTGTTTCATTAATGAAGTGATGCTCTTGCATGCCATTGTTAATGGTGTTGTATGTGGTGTCATTTTCATAATCATTGGAATGTCATACATGAATTCTTTTCAATCGATGAAACCTCTCTTGCACATAATCACTTAAATCATTTCATGTATAGAATGCACAAGTCTAAGTAGAGGCACATATATTATTTACCTAGCTAATGGCTTTTATTATAATGAGTCTATTGCCTTTTACTTCTTTTTATATGACATTTTCCTCATTCTACATATTCAAGGCTTCTTGTTCTTATGACTACGTAACACACTATAAGGATGTTATGGTTTTCTATTTGATTGTTTTGAGGAATTTTACTTGGGGCTAATGTATTTTTCTCATGTTTATAGCATTATATCACACAAGTTTCATATTGCAATGATATGGATCACTTTTCATATACTAATGCATTTTTCTTCCACATTTACAATACTTATGATGTTTTAGTTATATGTAGAAACCCTATTTTATATTATGGTCATGGATAAACCTATAATGTCTTCAATTCACACCACAACCTCTTCTCTACCTATAGTTATGTTTTTGGATATTCATTTTTTTTCACTAACCATAATGTTTCATTCACATATATAGTGATCATCTATAGAGTTGTGAATTCAACTCATTTCCTTCAATTTTATTTAGTTTTTACCTTTCATATTTTCTTGAAATACACATCTTTTGTAATATGTGTATATATGAAATAGATACACATCTTTCGTAATATGTGTATATATGAAATAGAAATGAAGTTGGTTGTGAGGATTTAAAGAGAGAAAAGAGGTAAAGTTTTATTCTTTTATATTTTGAATTAGACATGAAAATTATAATAAGTATGCAAATTATTATAAACTTGTGAAATTATATTGAAGTAGAATATGTGCTATTAGAAATTGTGAAATTGCTTTGAAGTAGTATAAGATAGGTATGCAAATTATTAAAAACTATAAAGTTGTCTTGAAATAGCATATGGAGAAAATTAAAAATTATAAAATAAATATCAAATATAGGTAATCATTACAAAGTTGAAAGAAAATTCATCAATTTTATTTCTTTTAAATCTTTTTTTGTGCCCGAGGAGATGTAGGATAGTCGGTGACGGAGTGTGCTCTTAAGGCACTTCGTGATGTTAAAGTCACCAGTTCGAAATATGTGGGGACAAAAATCTAGCCATATTAAGAGTTGATGTGACTCTGCGATCTTTGGGTAATTTTGAAGGTTTAGATTCTCCTGAATCGTGGTTTCTTAGCCACACATTAGTCCCACATGTCACGAATAAACTAACAAAAAAAAAAAAACTCTTTATATCTTTTTAATTTTTTGGTAGCTTAAACTATAAATCTAAATACACACTTACACACACCATGCACTTTTTTGTTTTAAACCAAGAATTATCTAACTTCATAGTTTGTTTTTAGATAAACTTGTTTATTAATAAATTTTGATTGACCATTTAAAATGAATGTACAATTTTATCAATTTAAGAAAATATAACATACACTTATGAAAATAATGACATTTTTTTTTCATCTTGATTCCATTGGAGCCTTTTTCCATGGAAATTTTTGGAGCCTTTTTTCATGGAAATTTTTGGAGAACTACTTAGTCTTGATTGTGAGTGTTGTGTGGTTCCATTGAAACCTTTTCCATGAAAACTTTTGGAACTTGCTTAGTCTTAATTGTGAGGGTTATTTTGTTTTACTCTTTTACTAATGTAAAGAAACTTTGAGCATATTTTATTCATATAAATCCAAATTTAAAATCATATAAAGATGATTAAACTTGATATTTTTACATATGTGGAGATTCACATTAGTAAGAGATTATCAAATAAGTTTATACTTCATGTGGAAGGCTCCATATGTATGTAGGAAGGATACGTGTGTAGTATCCTGGAAGAGTTTTCAAAGTTGTCGGTGAGCAAGGGAGTTTTTTTTGGCGTGGGAACACGCTGCCCTTTTCCTCCACAAATCACGGCTGAGTTTCTCCGGGCCGCGACAGGTTCAACGACTATGTGCGCCTACATTTGTGGAGTTTCAATTGTTTATTGCATGGCACGTTTTGCTACGTTTGTCGTAAAGTCCAAATCGATTATAATATTTTCCTTCTAGTCTGTTGTGTGGTCAAAAGGGAAGAAGAGAAACAATACCTCAAAGTGAGATTGATGGGACATTACATAAAATGTAATGTCTATCGTTATGACTGGCAACATATAAAATTCAAAATGGCAGTGATTTCGTTATGACTGGCAACAAATAAAATTCAAAATGGCAGTGATTGAAGTCGGGCGTCAATAAGAAGAAATATGTAATTGTACATTTCATTTACACTCACGATACAAATAAGACAACATAATTTTCAAAGTGATAATATAATAAAGTAGAAAAGAGATGTTCGTACTCTACGCATAAATTGCAAAAGGGTTTGGGGACTAAGTTGATTGCACCACGAAGAAGCACTATGCATGAGTGGATTGGGTAACCAAGAAGGGGTGAAATGTGCTCAAAATATCTAAAATAAGTTGAATATAATAAGAAAAGCCTAAGCAACTCTACTAATAGTTAATTTTTTATTAATATTATTTATTTTAATTATGTAATTAATTTTTTATTAATATTAGTTAATATATGGTATATAATAATATTTGAAAATTTCATATTAGTATAGATTTATCTTAATTACAAATTTATTAAGCATTTCAAAGATTAAAAAAAAATTAAATTGCAAATCTTTTTGTGTTTATGAAATTTTGAATTAAGATGGATTTATGTTGGTATGAGTTTGGGGTTGAGCATTTTTAGAGAATTATGGAGAAAGTTGAGAAAATCTAGAAGTGTTTTATAATTTATAATCTTAAAATTAAAAACAATATACCCTATCTTATCTTTATAATAGATGTTGGTCTTCCCCCCATTGAAAATATTGCTATGATTAGGTACATACTGTACAAGCACAATACATTAACTTGAAAGGAAAGAGGCTTACTAGGATTTCTCCAATCTCTAGTTAAAGTCATATGTGGCTTAAGAAGGGATGGTATTAATATGCTAAGTCTTGGCTAAATCAATGGAGAACAGAAGAGTCTACACAATGTTGGTACCATTAAAAACACTATCACATCTAAATTTAACTAATCAAAACTAAGGAGATTTTTGAAAGCTCTTTCCAATCTTTTCAAGAATAGAAATAAAATTTTAAACTAAACTAACTAATTCCTAACCATTTTCTTAAGGTCTAATAAATAAAAAGTTATCTTAATAAATGAAACAATAATCATCATCGCCATCACAAACAAAATCTATGTCATACACCAACAAACAAAGAAACAAAATTATTTTATTCCAACAATTTGACTTTTTTAAAAAACTAGTATAGATCCATTTTAACTTTGGATCTATCATGCAACGATAAACATCAAATTTCTTGAGATGCAAATTTTTTAGAGTACAAAACTTGATGAGATGTTTGGATCTTGAAGGATTTGATGCTTCTTGAGACATGATACTTTCAAAGTTAAGATGGATCTACCCTGGTGTGTGTGTGTGTCAACTCCATGTTGAACAATGAAGAGATTGCACATCTCCCTCATACTCAACCCACCATTCAAATATTTTAAGACTTTTTTAAATTTCAATTGTTATATATATATATATATATATATATATATAACAAGTTGATATTGAAATATTTGTTTGTTGCTAATATTTTTTAAATAAGATGTGTTAACTCCATTTTAAGCATGGAATTAATTACACATCTTCCTCATATGGAGAAGTAGAAAACACCTATGTGCGGAATAAGAATTGGTTATTAACTTTCAATTTTTCTCTCTATATAAATTTGATATAAATTTATTTTAAAGTTAAAGGTGAATGTTGAGATAAAATTATTTTACTTAAGGTGGATGTTAAAATGTTTTTTTAATTCCATGTGTCAACTTTCAATTGTTATATGTGTGTGTGGACATAGAAATATTTTGTTTATGACCCACATTGAAACTTTTTTTCTTATTAATATGTGTTTTAAATGGCACATGTCAATTCCATAATATTAAGCATTGAAGGAATTAAGCATCTCCCCCATTCTTGAAAGTAGAAATCACCGAAATCACACTTTTTTTACTTTCAATTACTCTATCTCTTTGTCTATATATATAGAGTTGATATATAATTATTTTACTTAAGATTGTTGTTGAAATATTTTATTTATGCTCCAAATTGAAATATTTTTTGTTATTAATATTTTTTAATGTTCTGTGTTGAGAACATAAGGAATTACATATCTCCCTCATACTAGACTGTAAAAAACACATTTCGAGGAAAACACATCTCCCTCATACTAAGTTGTAGAAAGTTCCTTTCTACGCAAACACATCTCCCTCATACTAGACTGTAAAAAGCACCTTTCTAGGCAAACACATCTCCCTCATACTAAGTTGTAGAAAACATCTTTCAACACAATGATGTTCAAACATTAACAACCAATATTTCTTATACAAGTTTATTATTTTTCCTTCTCTTCCGCAATGAATAATTTATCTCCTTATTGTATTTCAAATATGTTCTTGGATGAATACATTCCCATTTAGAACGACTTTTGTATAAATAAAATGTGCAAAATATTCTTTAAATTATTTTAATAAATATCAATGCTTAATATACTCTATGTACAAATTATTTACATCAAAAATGTTTTTCTAGGGAAATGACACTTAAAAAAATCTTTTTTCATGAAACTAATTGATATTTCTTTCGGTTTTAAGAAAGAATTTAGCTCACTCTTTGTATTCTTCCACTTATATTTCTAATTAATTTTGTAAAAAAAAAAGCGTATCTTCCACGTGTCCTCCCTTTATCGTATCTGATGCCAACCTCCTCACCTCTCCTTCTCTACATATGTCTCACTATGTGTAAGGTAGATCTACATGCACACCTCGTATGCAATAATTGCTTGCACCTTTTGGGTGGTGTATATCTAGTTTTGAGGCAGGGGTTCTTTAACCCGTGTGTGCTTCCACTTAATCAATACCTTCATTGGGCATTATTTTGGTTCAAGACCTTCATTCTCACTTCAAGATTATGAGACTTTTTTTATTAGGTTTTATTTGAGTGTTGTTGGGTATGATTAACATTAGTGTTATTGGTCATAATCAAAGTTACATCCTGCTTCTTATTTTGTGAGTAAGACGCCATGCCATTATTTATAATCATCATTATACCAACTTGATTTACCAAAGGAATGATTTATCCAAGGCCTTTTATTTTTTTATATTAGTTAAGTAGATCCTTCATGACCTATACAAAACTATATATGACCTTTTCGATTACTATATTATTACAATATTGTTATAGCCTTAAAATTCCCTACCTATGCATACATGGTATTGGTCTTCCTACTTGCACAAATTGCCAAACTATCGTTGATGATCTCTCTTTAAAAAACCATTTTTTTGAGCATGTACGTGCCCTGTTGCACTATTGCCCACGAACATTCGCTAGTTGCATACTAGATAACCCGCATACATACGTTAGTTGCATACTAAACAACCCACGTTTACCTCCAAAAGTTGCAAAAAATAAAAATTTATGAGGAATTCGACGGAGTTTACAGGTTATCACGGGTTTCCCAACCAATTCACCTGTTGTAGCCCATTCCCAAACCAAATAACTATCATTTTTTCATATAAAATGAGGTCTTGGGGTCCCATTCCAACATCAAGCATTAGAATAGAGAAACTATGCCAAAATCCCTTCCCCTTTCAACCCAAGCTTTGCAGCCCTTTTTGAGATTTGGCCTCAACATTCCCCCTCTATCCTTCTCCATATACAATCCCTTCCCTACTTCTTGAGGAGTTCGGTTGATTGTGAGAGGTATTACGGGAATGATGCACTTGGAGCAACAGTAAGAGGAGCTCAGACGAGGTTCGTAGAGCGTCTTCCAATGAGAAGGTTGTGACTTTTGTAATATTCACATATGAATAAAAGAATTTTGTTTTTGTCCCAAATGTTGTGTTTTTTCTGCTTATTTGATTAATGCATTCACATTTCTATCTAGACCCTAACATTGATAAGTAGAGATAGAATATCTTGTAGCTTTGTTGTTTAAATTGTTTGTAAGTTAGCTTTGGGAGGAGACCAACAGTCCAAGAAACTACAAAGGAGAAGGAGGTCCACACCAACCGAAAGGACCTAAGGTACACCCTCTTTTCCTTCTCTTATTTTTTAAGGTCATATTGTTTGGGGTAGTTTATAAATAGGATTGTATTTTAAGGGAGATCAATGCTCTACCTATACTTTGACCCAATATAGTAATAGGGGGATTTCCCCCGCTAGCAGAATTGGTGACTCCATTGGGGAGTCTCTCTAGGGTCTTAGTGGGAGATCTTGGTTAGATTTGATTTTCAGATTCTTTCTTATTTTTCTAAGTGTTCTAAGTTAGTTTGGGTCTCTGGTCACTTTCTAGGTGCTTACCATCTTCCCTTGCCCATTTTGTCTTTCCAAACTTTTTCTTTTTTTTGAAAATTTAAAGAGGTGTATGCGTCATGTTCTCTATACAACACGTGTACATACGCAGGTTGGCCGTGCACAACACACGTTTCTATTTTTTTGGAGAGTTTTTTCAAAATATTTTCCTTTCCTACAGGAAACTTGTGGTTCCCACGTTTTCCTGAGTTCCAGAAGCCTTTGTTGTTTGGGGTTTAGACAGTTTGCAGGCTCATATTGTTTATGACATAAAAAAAGAAATCCTCTTGTCTCTCTGTATTGCCTAGCATTTTTGTCTTATTATGCAATTTCTTTTAGCATCTTTTGTTAGTTCTTCTTTGATTGGAAGAAAATAAAAAATAAAAAAACCTAGTTTTTTAGGTCTTTTTCCTTCTTTGCATTATTATATGAAAAAGAAAACAGAATTAGAATACGGTTGTGTTTTCTTCTCATCTTGAAAACATTTCAAAAGAAAAAATAATAAATAAAATCCTTTCATTTGCTCTTGTGCTTCACTCAAAAGTTGCATTGTGAATTTTGTATGGAAAGGAGAAAAGATTGCATCTTTAAATTTTAAAGATTGATCATGCTTTTTCTTCCTTGAAACTCTTTTTATTTGAAGGATTAGTGTAAAGTTTTATTTTCCAGTGTTCTTATAAGTTTCATTTTTGTAAGAGTCTCAAACAACATTAGTTTCACTTCCATTCCTTGAGTAAGAAAAGGCCCTAAAAAGAACGCGCTAATCTAAAATATATTAGTAATACTTTTTCTAGGGTTCACCAATAGCTTGGGCTAGGGCCTCAGATTATGTGTGGAGGGGTAAACTCTCCAAGGCCAACCAAATCTTAACTTAGGTGTCTATGCTAGAGTGTAAAAAATCCACTTTGTAATTACTCAATCCAAGAGGCTCCTCTCACACAGGAGTCAAGCATGAGGCCGCATGGAGGATGGTGATGGATATATCCACTCCTGATCTCGACAAAGCATTTGGGAGAGTGTGTATTGGGGGTGAATCCTTTAGTGTTACTGCCTGACTTGTTTCGGACCTCTGATACACTTGGATCCGTCCAAGGTACTCTAAGAGTGATTCTGTCCTGGTTGTGTTTCAGGCCTTAGGAGAATATTCGGGCTTAGTTACCCTTCCCATACACTCGCCTGGATGTCGATTGTATCCCCTTGGTTTTTTATTACAATTTGATGGCCCAGTTTCCATTATATAGGTTGACACACAGGTGACTGCGATAGGTGTATCACGATACTTGAGGTAGACTCTATACTCTCTGGGCGACACTCAAAGGGACAGTCGGTCAAAGGTCTAGGTAAATGCTTCTCCTAGCCAATTGTTTTCTTTTGTGAATGATTTGGACAATCAGGACTTCATCTCCCTAGGTTAGAAGCATTCAAAAGGGTGGTTTTTTTGGTTTGTATATTTTTAGGCTTTTCTTCTTAGTGGTGTGCTTTGTGCTCCCTAGTTTTCCATAGTGAGTTAGCGAGCCACTGCTTTTGTTCTTTGACCTAAGGTGGTAGACCTCCCACTCCGTCGATCGTGAGGACTTTTTGGTCTTCCGCTTAGAAATGTGGAGCCACCTCTTTATAGGCGTTGTTTTTTATACCACTGGTTCACTAGAGTCAGTGTGTGAGACTTTTACGGACTTGAACGATCCCGCAAGGGAAGAACCTATGCATAAGATATTCATGGATAAAGTTCCTGACGATACCAACCAAGCATCCCCTTCACAAGGGGATTCATGTGCTTTTCCTTTCTTCAAAAACATTGGTGTCCCTTTGATGGCCACTTTGTACATTCGTGGGTTGAATGTGGGACTACTGGTTTGGCTGGGTACCATTCCAAATGTCTCGAATTATCTTGATGCTTCCCAGTTAAGCACCTTATTTCATGGGCATCATGTTGATGTTCCTTCATCAACAAAGTCTTCTCCTCCTCCTTCTTCCTTCTCTGGTGAAAGTCTAACTACTATTAACCGAAAGTCCACACAAAATATAAAGAGGAAGAATAAGAAGAAGAAATCACCAACCTCTGCGAGTCATGTTGGACATAGGTCCTCAATCTCTACAAGTCATGTTGAATACCAACACCCAACCTCTGCAAGTCATGCTGGGGGAAAACACACAACCTCTGCAAGTCATGCTGGGGGGGAAATTCCAGTCACTGCTAGTCATATTGGCGATAGGTCTGTAGCCTCTACGGGTCATGTTATTGACCAATAACCAACCTCTGTAAGTCATGTTGTAGATGTGAAACCAACCACTGCAAGTTATGATGGGGGCACGAGTCTCATCAATGTGATTCATACGAGTGATATGTCAACAACCTATGCTAGTCATGTTGGGGGTAAGAAACCAACCACTGCTAGTCATGCTAGGGGCATAGATTCTGTTCAGAAACCTAGATGGATAGAAACATAGATTATGTTATGAAGTTTCTATCTATATCGGATTTATTGACTTCTGTATGAGTGTTATTGGCCTTATATAAAAGATCTTGGAGACATTTTTGTTTGACATTTTGTCATCGTATCGATCCATTCTGACACATATTGACCTCGAAACTGGCATATAGGTTAGATTTTCCCTACTTGCATTTTTCATTATCTGTTTCCTGGTTCATTTGGCCTTAGTATTGACCCCACTAAAATGTGACACATAACCTTCTTTTCTACTTTAGAAGTGTCGTAATTAGGTGGTAGAGCCTACCTTTACATGGATGCCCTAGGTAGATTCTTTAGTACATTTTGGCATCCATGCTATGAGTTTTGACTATAAGCTTGGGAGTCCTTGTTAGTCCCTCCATGATTACATTTTGAAGCCTCATTCTTCTTGCTAATCATCATTCTTGGCCTTACCCATGGGACTCCCTAATGAGCATGGTTTGTTTTCTTTTAAGCTCACTTAAAATTTTGAAAGAAACATCCAACGAGACCGTATTTATTCTTTTCAATCTCATCTAGATTACTTCACAAATGTAGCCCCCTCGGAGTCTTCTTTAATCCCTTTACAGACTCTCAAAAATTGAAAAGGTTGTTGAGCGATCATGTTTCCCTTCACGCTCGCCAAACTCAAATTTGAAGGCACATTTGTCCAATAGTAGTTTACCCCTTTTTCGGTATGGATGGCTAATTTTACAAATAAAGGTATTCTCTAGGAACTTCAGTTTGCTAGAAGAGTATTCTCAGGCGTAAGTTTAACCCTTTTCCGGGCCTAAGGGACTAAATTTTTGAAAAAGGAACATTCTCCTTTGTAACACCACTTTTTCGGTTAACAAACTTCGCGGAAATATAACACCCACTCTGGATTATAAAACAACATGCATTTAAGAAAATGAAACACATTTGAACTCAGAGTAAGTCATATAAATTATTGCTATCATAATTTTAAGAATGGCATTAACCATAATTCATCTGCACAACAGAATACATGATAAAATATAAGCATCACAGGCATGCAAAACATAACATTTAACATAAGCTGATACTTATCTTGAAACTGAGGTAATTCCACCAACCAGGTGCAGGCCTTCCACGAACCTCCCAGCCTTAGACCACATTGCTCATCAGCTCAACAGTAGGTCACCCCCGAGCTAGGACTAAGCTCCACCCCAAGGAAAGGAATCCTAGGCTAGGCTGAGGTTACAGGGAAAACACACTGTCACAAGGAAGGAATTCTCTTCAAAAAACCACTCACGCTCACTGCCCACAGACCCTTATTCCTCACATGCCTGTTCCACCCCAGGAATATACACCTTCTTTGTCACCTGGATAGTCCTTCGGCTGCTAACCTCCCTTGCCTTGGGTTACAGCAACAGACTGGACCGAAAGTCTTCGAGCTCTGTGGCAGCTACAGGGTTCCTTCTAGGAGTTCTCTCCTTCCTCTGTGCACTCTCTTACCTGGAGAGAGTCGCTCACAGGCCAAGCAACCTATTCTTCCAATTCAACCACCTCTCTCTCTTGGAGAGAGTGTTGCACAAACTGGCCAACAAGACTCACATAGTCCAGCACTGCGTGACCACAATAGCCGACGGGAAAACAGACATGGGCTTTCCAATAGGTTCAACAATGGAAAATGCACTCACGGATATGGCTTCGAACAAGACTCCACGCATAGGCTCGATACTCAGACAGAGGATGTTTTGAATTTTCAGAATCAAAACACAAGCTTCTGGATCAGTGGATGTATGGGGTATCTCTTGCAGAGGTCATATGGGGTGTCCGATTCAGAAAAATCGGGAAGAATCCCTCTCACGGCTCATCTTGGTCGTTTATTCACATGCACTAGGGTTGACACTTGTCACCCTTGGAACTGCATGCGTTCCATCAACATGCATCCGCTTTGCACGTTTTCCCCTTGCCAGGAACTTAGGATAAACAACATAAAATGCACATGTTCTTTGGAATAATAATAAAATATTATTCCCAAGGCTTAATCCCCCTAGGCTTAACACTTAGCCCCTTTTCCCACCTTCCATCCCCTAATCCCTTGCCCTCTTTATGGATGCTCAGTCACCCATCACCCATTCATCATGTTGGCCTGCACGTAACAATGTTTATATTCTATTAATGTGATGCATACATATAAGTACAAAATCAGGTCCATGGCCTACAACCCTTAGGCTCTCTCTTTAGCCTAATAATCACATAAGCCCATAGGCTTATACAAACTTGGCTCACCAGCCTATAACACATATTTACTATTCATTTCATACATCAGACTTACAAAGGGCTCGACCTTGGGGACACTACAATTCCCCTCCCCTTATTTATGCACTGTCCTCAGTGCAACCTTACATTGTCTCTGCAAGATTTTTTCAAAATTTTCAAAAAGATGCGGGTACTTTGCCCACATAACATCTGCATGCTCCCATGTGGTTTCCTTAGGGCTGTACCAGGTCCAATGGACCTTTACAAGCTCTATATCTCGATTCCAGAGCCGTTTTATTTTCCTGTCCAATATGCGCACAAGATGCACTTGCAGGACACCTTCTGGTTCCACTTGAATCACATTCCAATTGATAACATGATTAGCATTAGGTACATATTTCTTAAGCAATGAAACATGAAACACATTATGTACAGTCATAGATGCAGGTAATGCAAGCATGTATGCAACTGGCCCAATCCTTTCCAGGATCTCAAATGGCCCACAAAATCTTGCTGCCAATTTGGCACAACTTCCCAAATTTAGGGAACTTCTCTTAGTCCTCACTTTCAGGAAAACATGGTCACCCACTTTGAATTCTCTATGGGTTCTGCTACTGTCAGCTTAACTTTTCTGCCTATCCTGGGCAACTTTTAGATTCCATTTAATTTTTATCATTTGATCTTCCATCTCTTTGAGCAGTTCAGGCCCAACGACTGCTTTGTCAGCTATATTATCCCAACTCACTAGAGTGTTGCACTTTCTTCCATAAAGTGTTTCGAATGGGCTCATCTTGAATGATGCATGATACCCATTATTGTAGGCGAATTCTACCAAATGCAGGTAGTCTTCCCACCTTGATGGTTTATCCATCACATACATTATCAGTATGTCTTCTATTACCCTGTTCACCCTCTCTGTCTGACCATCAAACTCAGGATGATATGCTATACTAAAGTTCAGATTTGTTTTGAATCCTTTGAACAGTCCTTTCTAGAAATTTGAAGTGAATTTCGGGTCCTTATCAGACACAATTGTCTTAGGAATTTCGTGTAAACGTGTAACTTCTTTTAAAAAGATATCAGCAACATCAGCTGCCCCGTGGGTGGTTTTTAGTGGAATAAAATGGGCAGCTTTAGTAAGCTTTTCCACCACCACCATGATTGAATCATGCTGCTTGCTTGTTCTAGGTAGTCCGGTGATAAAATCCATTGTTACCACGTCCCATTTCCATTCAGGAATGGGTAAAGGCTGCAACAACCCTGTTGGGTGCCTATGCTCAGCCTTAACCTTCTGGCACTCCATACATTTGGTGATGTATTCAGTGATTTCCTTTTTCATACCCAGCCAAAAGTAATGGCTTTTGACTGCTGCCATAGTTTTTTGGTATCCGGGATGTCCAACATAAGCCACGTTATGCATTTCTTTCATAATTGCTAGCTTCGAATCTCGGACGTTGGGTACATACACTATGTTTTTATACAGAAGTAAGCCATCAGTTCCCAAGGTGTAAATTTCCTTGGTCAGTGGTCTCTCACACTGTTGTAGCTTTTCTACTAAACCTCTGTACTACAAATCATCATTTGCAGCTTCCAAAATTCTGTCTTTAATCTCAGTCCTATACATGCTAATGGCTATAGCATGTAATTCGTGCATTTTTCTGCTGAGTGCATCAACCAATATATTTTATTTCCCTTTGATATGCTTGATATCAAAGTCATATTCGCACAGAAACTCCAGCCATCTGATTTGCCTGACATTTAAATTCGATTGATCAAATAAATACTTCAGACCGTTATGGTTTGTTCTCAACTCGAATATTTTGCCCATGAGGTAATGTCTCCATTTCCTCAAGGCGTGGACAATTGTTGCTAGCTCTAAATCGTGAGTGGCATAATTCCTCTCATGCTCCTTCAACTTTTGGGACTCGTAACAAACTACAAATCCCTCTTGGATGAGAACTCCTCCCAGTCCCTCCTTATACGCATCGGTGCACACTACGTAATCCTTATTTGGATCTGCAATCTTCAGGATTGGAGCGTTGGTTAGCAACTGCTTCAATCGCTGGAAGCGGCTCTCACATTCTTCGATCCACTGTAACTTCTTCTCCTTCCTTTGTAAGGAAGTGATAGAATGAGCTATCCTTGAGCATCTAGCTATAAACCTTCTATAGTAGCCTTCCAGACCCATAAAAGATCTAACTTCCACCACATTCCTTGGTGCTGACCATTCTTGAATGGCCTCAACCTTTTCAGGATCCACAACGATCCCTTCCTTTGATATAATGTGCCCCAAGTAATGAATCTGTCTTTGATAAAATGAACACTTGCTCAGTTTTGCGTATAGCTGGTGTTCTCTCAACACCTGCAATACCATTCTCAGGTGTTGTTCATGTTCTTCCTATGTCTTGGAATACACCAAGATATCGTCCAGGAAGACTATGACAAACTTGTCCAAATAATCTCTGAACACTCCATTCATTAAGCACATGAAAACAACAGGCACGTTGGACAGCCCAAATGGCACCATCGTGAACTCATAATGACCGTACCTTGTTCTAAAGGCGGTCTTGCTGATGTCCTCATCATTTATTCTCATTTGGTGATATCCTGATCGGAGATATATTTTTGAAAATATTTTCGCATCCTTCAAATGATCAAAAAGATCATCGATCCTTGGCAGAGGATACTTGTTCTTGGCAGTTACCTTGTTCAACTGTTGAAAATCAATGCACAGTCTCAATGTCCCATCCTTCTTCTTCACGAATAGGACTGGGGCACCCCATGGTGACACGCTAGGGTGAATGTATCCCTTCTTTAGTAGCTCTTCGAGCTGCAATTGCAACTCTTTTAGCTCTATCGTACTCATTCTATAAGGAGCCTTCGAAACTGGAGCTGCTCCAGGCATCAAATTTATAGAAAACTCGATGTCCCTCTTCGGAGGTAGTCCAGGTACCTCCTGAAACACATCCTTGAACTCTTTGAGTACCTCATGGTCTTCCATATTCGAGACTACATCTTGGGATGCTTCTTCCACCCGAGATGCAAATAATTGACAGCCTTTCCGGTAACATTTCTTCAGCTGCATGGCTGAGATTTCCCTAACAGCCATGACTCTAGGAATTCCTTGGACTGTTACCTAATTTCCCTCTTCGTTCAGGCATGTAAACCTCTTGTTACGATAGTCTAGAAGAGCATGGTGCTGGTCCAACCAGTCCATCCCAATTATGAAATCGTATGAGCCTAAAGGAAGAATGTTCAATTTAGCCTTAGTGCTCATTCCTTTCATGTCTATTGAACAGGACTTAACCAATTCAGTGACCATCCTTTTGGTTCCTGTGGCCAACTTCACTAGCCAAGACTTTTCATGTTTGCTTCTTGTTAAATGCAAACTTTCCACCACTCTAGGATCTATATAAATATGGCTATCCCCTGAATCAATTAAAATAACAAGTGGCCAGTTGTTGATCGTACCTTCCACTTCAATCATGTGTGATTGAAATTCTACTTCTTTGTTGTCTAGGGTTGTGTAGATCCTCGATATTCTGCTGCCCATATCCTCCATTATTTTAGCTTGCTGAACAATATGGACAGTTCTCGCTTTATCTTTTATGTGGGGGCAGTCTCTGTACCTATGATTCCCTTTACATCCCCAACACTCCATAGGTGGCGGTCTTGGCATCTGCTCACTCCCTTCAACTTTCCTGGGCTCTCTAAAAGATGACTGTCCCCAAGGACTGTTCCTGAAAAAGGGAGGCTTGTTTCCCTTCTGCCTCTGTTCTTTCTTAAGCCTCTTTTGGTCATCCCAGGCCTTCCGAAAAGTAGGCCTTTATCTTTGTTGTTCATACAAGCATTTCGCCCTTCTTATCATTTCATCCATGGTCTTAGGATCATCATAATGAATCTTATCACTGATGGGAGGTCACAGTCCACTCAGATACCTCTGAATCTTGACAGTCTCATATTTGATGAATGAAACATATTTCAGCAGTTCCAAGAAACTTTGTTCGTACTCATCAATGGTCATGCTACCTAGCTTGAGTTTGAAGAACTCCTTCATCTTTCTGTCATAATATATTTTGGTTAGGTATTTCTTTTTGAAATACCTCTTAAACTCCTTCCAAGTGATATATTTCTCTCTGATGTGCTGCACTTGCACCAACTGATCCCACCACATGGATGCTTTTCCTTTTAGCTGATACATCACAATTCTTCCTTCTACATGAGCGGAGTAGTTCTACAGTTGGAAATATTTCTTCATGCGAAACAACCATGTTTCGGTATCTTCCTCCTTCTTATGTTCTCCATTGAACGTTGGAGGCTTAATCTTGTTCATCTCCCCTTTCAATTCATCCTTTCCAGATCTTCGGTGTTTTCTGGTAGGGGACAGGCTTGAACTACTGTGTGTTTCCTTGCCAGAATGCTTTGGGGAGAGACGGTAATGTCTGCTGCCACTCCTCGATTTCCTTATCCTCTCAGGGGTTCTGAAACTTCTTGATCTGCTTGTGTCACTCTCTTTTTCCAATTTCTTTTCTATTCTTTCCAGGCTCTTCAACATTTTTAAGTTGAATTCACCCTGCCGATCCCTGATTTTCATGAGTTTTTGGCTATCAGCTCGGTGAGCCTGGGCATCTTTCTGCAATATTCCAATGAGTTTCATCATATGTCCTTACTTATCCATCTCTTTTCCGTTCCCATTAGAGATTGTTCCTTCAACTCCCAGGTTGACATTCCTTCCTACCCTTTCGTCCTCTGTTTCAGAGGCAATCTGCACCTCTTTCAATTCCATACTCGGCGTCGGTTTTCGACTGTCCTGACACTCGTTGAACTCTGCACACACGACATAGATCCAATTGAAGTTCGTCAGGCCTTAACCCTTACAACATCAAAATATTCATAAATCAACGTGAGTGAGAAAACGTTTTAACTTCATAAAGTTTTCTGAGCTCTGACGGTTCTGCAATTTCGGGACTTCAGGACTTCTGGCTTTGAGGTTTGGTCCACGAGGCTCTCACACTCGCTTTCAGATTTCGGGTCTTCGTTACCTGGGAGTTCATAACACAGTGACTCCCAACTTCTTTTCGCTACAATCCCCAAAATTCGATAAACGGTTTCTTGTACGGGATCCAACGATCCTCGATGAGTTGGGTTTAACGGTCCATATCTTTTCAGAATTTCATGAATCGAAAGTTCACAATGCAGCGAATCCTAATCTTTGTCGCCTCAATTCCCGAATTCTGAAAATTCGATTTCCTTGCTCTTTGGGCCCATAGCACAGTTGTCGCCCTTAAAATCTGCTACGGTTCTTCCGTCTCCGAAGACTTCGGGACTTCGGGTTTCAGGATTTCGATTCTTGAGACTTTCAGGTTCGCTTTCCTTCCCAACCCCAACTTCTGAATTTCGATTCACTTTATCCTTCGAGCCCATAGCACAGCTATCGCCCTTCACCACAGTGGCGCATGGTACATTCAGGAGGGTCCACGTCACCTTCGGTGACGTCATTAGTTCCCACCACTCTCACCTAACTTCTCGACTCACTAGCACATGGTACACATTCATGCGCCCACGCCCATTCTAATCAAAATCCCACAGTTAAACTCCTTCCTCAGATCTACGACGCAGATCTTTTCGGCGTTTCAGGGTTTCGAGCATCGGGAGTTCATGCATCCCACATCTCGAACTTCCATCTATCGAAATACTGAAATTACGGTTTACTCCTCCACTGAATCGGATGGTCAACTCCCTTCCTACAATCTAAGGTGTAGATCGTTTTGGGATTTTGGGTTTCGGGTTTCAAAGGTGTTCACCTTCCTCACTTCCCATTTCTTGACTTTGCGAAATTCGAAAGGATTTTGCGACTAAATCAAGCGTGACTCTGCCAGATCTAATGGTCGAGCCTTCCTCCCAGATCTACAATGTAGATCTTCTTAGTTTTTCAGGTTTTTGGGAGTTTGCGTATCGCGATTCCCACGCTCCTGTGCAACTCCAAAGTTTTTTTTTTTAAACCCTGCACACGTTTTCCCGATCCGACGGTTGTGAGGGTTCGCTACTTCCCTCCTGAACAACTCTTAAGGCTCCAGTACTGCTGGTGTGGAGTCCTCTCTCCTTGTGGCCATATACCACACCCGTTGTTGTTTCACAACACCAATATACCTCATGAGCTTAAAGGCACAATCAAGTAGCTCCTTGACACTTTGGACCATACCAGGGTCTGAAATTGGTCCTCCATACATAATTTCTCCTCTCACCCTCGGTACAAAGACCACTCCACTAGCCCATCTAGGCTCAGTGTCGAAACCTTGGCTCTGATACCAAACTGTAACACCACTTTTTTGGTTAACAAACTTCGCGGAAATATAACACCCACTCTGGATTATAAAACAACATGCATTTAAGAAAATGAAACACATTTAAACTTAGAGTAAGTCATATAAATTATTGCTATCATAATTTTAAGAATGGCATTAACCATAATTCATCTGCACAACATAATACATGATAAAATATAAGCATCACAGGCATGCAAAACATAACATTTAACATAAGATGATACTTATCTTGAAACTGAGGTAATTCCACCAACCAGGTGCAGGCCTTCCACGAACCTCCCAGCCTTAGACCACATTGCTCATCAACTTAGCAGTAGGTCACCCCCGAGCTGGGACTAAGCTCCACCCCAAGGCAAGGAATCCTAGGCTAGGCTGAGGTTACAGGGAAAACACACAGTCACGAGGAAGGAATTCTCTTCCAAGAATCACTCACGCTCACTGCCCACATACCCTCATTCCCCACATGCCTAATCCACCCTAGGAGTATACACTTTCTCTGTCACCTGTACAGTCCTTTGGCTGCTAACCTCCCTTGCCTTGGGTTACAACAACAGACCATACCGAGAGTCTCCGATCTCTGTGGCAGCTATAGGGTTCCTTCCAGGAGTTCTCTCCTTTGTGCATTCTCTGACCTGGAGAGAGTTGCTCACATGACAAACAACCTGTTCTTCCAATTCAACCACCTCTCTCTCCTAGAGAGAGTGTTGCACAAACTAGCCAACAAGCCCCACGGAGTCCAACACTGTGTGACCACAATAGTCGATGGGAAAATAGACACGGGCTTTCCAACAGGTTCAACAATGGCGAATGGACTCACAGATATAGCTTCAAAAAAGACTCCACGCATAGGCTCGATACTCAGACAGAGGATGTTTTGGCTTTTCAGAATCAACACACAGGCTTCTGGATCAGTGGATCTATGGGGTATCTCTTGCAGAGGTCGGACGAGATGTCCGGTTCAGAAAAATCGGGAAGAATCCCTCTCACGGCTCATCTTGGCCATTTATTCGCATGCACCAAGGTTGACACTTGTCACCCTTGGAACTGCATGTGTTCCATTAGCATGCATCTGCTTTGCACGTTTTCCCTTTGCCAGGAACTTAGGATAAACAACATAAAATGCACATGTTCTTTGGAATAATAATAAAATATTATTCCCAAGGCTTAAGCCCCCTAGGCTTAACACTTAGCCCCTTTTCCCACCTTCCAGTCCCTAATCCCTTGCCCTCTCTATGGATGCTCAGTCCCCCATCACTCAATCATCGTGTCGGCCTACACGCGGCGATGTTTATATTCTATTAATGTGCTGCATACATATAAGTACAAAATCAGGTCCATGGCATACAACCCTTAGGCTCTCTCTTTAGCCTAATAATCACATAAGACCATCGGCTTATACAAACTTGGCTCACTAGCCTATAACACATATTTATAATATTTTTCAAACATCAGACTTACAAAGGGCTCAGCTTTGGGGACACTACATCCTTGGTTTTGGTTTATCTCTTTTTCGGGCCTTGAACATTACTTACGAAAAAAAGAACCCCCGAGAAATCCATAATTAAGCTCTTTTCAAACTCCCTAAATATGAAAATATCATCGAGTGACCTTGTTCCTTCACTCTCATTAAATTGGTCCAGAAGAACATCTACTTGGCATGAGTTTAACCCTTTTTCCAGCCAATAGATTATTTAGGAAAAAGGTACGCCTCGGGAGATTCGTATCACTAGGAGAGTTCTCCTTAGTTATATTTTACACTTTTTCGGGCTAATGAGACTAAACCAAGAAAAAGGTTGTGAGTCCATAGTTAATATCTTTTCAGACTCCTTAAAATTGAAAAGATAGTTGAGTGATGTTGTCTTTGTCACACTCGTTAAAATGGTTTTGAAAAGACGTCCTTTCGGTGCAAGTTTAACACTTTTTCGAGCCGATTGGACTAATTGCGAAAAATATAGTCCATGGATTCTTCTTTTTGCATTTTCTCAGACTCTCTAAATGTGAAAAAAACATCGATCTTACCTTCTCTGGGCTCGTAAAAAATCACATGGAAGGATTCTTGTTGTGTCATGCTTAATCACATTGTGGGTCTCATATTTGCGTCTTTGGCCTAATGCCATCTCCATGTTTCTCTCAACAGAACCTTTAAATCATTCCTTATACGCAAGCCTTGCAACACTTTTTTCGTTTGTGATCTGACAACTTGACCCATGGAGGCATTTTCCTCAAGTGTCCTTATCCTGCATATGTATCCTTTCATTGAGCATCAGTATGTTCCATGTGCTTGGAACCAATTTTCTTTCTCATGACACTCATTCCTCCTTTTTAACATAGCATTCTTTTATTCTTTTTCAAGTTCATTAAAAAATTGAAAATGACAAAAAAATCAAATATTCCAAAAAGAGGGGACAAGAAATATACATTCTTTTTTCGACAGCAAGATAGTCGCCCTTGGACAAAGCACATCCTTCCATTTGTTCGCCAAGCATTGGGATCTAGTATGACCTTAGGAAGTTGTTCCTGCAACATAGATTTGTGTCCTCCTCTATTTGGTTACTCTTCCAAACATATGGAGAGTTTGTGGTGCCTCCTGCATCGCAAACTTATGTCAATATTACGATGTATGTGTCTAATCATCTTTCATGCTTTTGTCCAAGGGAATTTTTATCCAACATGAGTCAGCCATTCTGCATTTTATCTCTTGAATTTCATGAGTCATTCATCCCGTGAGTCCATTCAAGTCCGGATTCAAAATCAACGAAGTTCTGTGCTTGATGATCAAGATTGTCTAGTCTTTCCCTGACGACATGTCAAAGACCTCAGAGTAGTGAGTCTTACACTCCTATTGTACTCTTACCTGAGTTGTTAAAGATCTTGAATTTGTTTCTAGAGCTATGAATCCCTCATCTCCAGCCACAGGCGTTGATGCTTCTTGACGATGCATGTCATATTGTACTTGAATATCATCGAATGATTTTGAGATATAGATCCGTTGTGTATTTCTCATGACTACACTTTATATAGACATTTCTATGACATATATATGTAGTGTACTTGATGGGAAACCATGATTAGTTCATCCCGAGCATTTCTTTTAATTCTTTAAATACTTCTTTTTTGGTAGCTTAAAAACTATAAATCTATAAACACACTTACACACATCATACCCAGTTTTGTTTTAAATCAAAAATTTTCTAGCTTCATAGCTTGTTTTTAGATGAACTTGTTTATTATTATACTTTGATTGAGCATTTAAGATGAACCTTTGATTATATCAATTTAAAAAAATATATCATACACACATGGAAATAACAGTTTTTTTGCATGTTGGTTCCATTGGAGCCTTTTTCCATGGGAATTTTTGGAACTATTTTGGAGAACTTGCTTAGTCTTGATTGTGAGTGTTGTTTAGCTCCATTGGAACCTTTTCCATGGAAAGTTTTGCAACTATTTTTAAGAACTTGCTTAGTCTGATTGTGAGGTTTGTTTTGCTCTAATCTTCTACAAATTAATTGAATGTAACAAAACTTTGAGCATATTTTGTTCATATATGTTGTATCAAATTTGGATTTTAAGGTTAAAAATCCAAATTTAAAATCATATATAAATGAGTAAGCTTGGTATTTTTGCATATGTACGCATATGTGTGGAGATTCACATTATTAAGAGATTATCAAATAAGCTTATACTTCAAATGGAAGGTGCTAGATGTATGTAGGAATTAGTTTATAAAAATACAACATTACAATGTTGGATTTGTCATCAAGCAAGACATTTGCATGATACATGTCCTTAAGCATGATCTTATCCTAAAAGGAAAAAAGGACATAAACCAACACCCAAAGGATGGAAATCATTTGAAGAACAATTGTCAAATGATGAAGATGAACACTCTACAAAAAACCAAGAGATTATAGATTCAAAGAAGGATATCAATGAATACTCAAAATTTTAGGTTGGGGAAACAACGCTCTCTACATCTCTTTACACCATCAAGGATCAATATAAGTCCAATAGAATTAGTAGTTGCACTTAATACGGATTACATATTAACAAATTGCATTTTTTTATGGCATCCCTTTACACCATCAAGGATCTATATAGAAGTCCAATAGAAATTTGGTGAAGTTTATTGGTGTCTGAGATCCCCACAAGGTCTACTGAGGTGTACATACCCTATCCCCCTCTAGATTTGAACCTGTGACTTCCTAGGAGGAAACACATATTCTTAACCATTAATTCCACACACATGTATGATACTACATTGCTATACTTAATTTATTATAAATATTCAAGTAATTTACATATCTTATTGTCAAAAAAATCTATTAAAATTATTAAAAAAAAAACTATATTACAAATTAAAATATTTTTATAATAAATAAAATTAAAAAAATAAATATTTTTTTAATTCTTTATATATAATTTCATTAACTCCAATAACTATTTAATTATTTCATTAACTCTACAAACATTTTAACATATATAATTTTTTTCTTTATTACCTTGAAAATTCTACTTGCAATTGAATTCTTATATCAATATCTTTAATTATATATTTTTATTGACATCCCATTTATATGCATATTGTATAGACTTCTCAATGTCTTTAAACTTCTCAATGTCTTTAATTATATACTTTTATTGACATCAATTTATAGGCATATTGTATAGACTTCTCATTGTTCACATGTGTTGACATGTTTTACTTACTTTTATTTATTTTTCTTTTCTATTTGTCACATCATTTGATTTTTAGATTTTGTTTTTTTTCTATTTTATCACATCTATGTAAATTATCATGTGGCAATACTAGAATTTATTATTTTTCATATAAAAAAATTAATTTGTTATTATAATGTAGCAATATTAAAATTTCTTATTTTCAATATAAATAAATTTATTTGTTATGAAGTACATCAACATTGTAAAGTTTAGTAATTTGTGTATAATCTCTTAAATTTTACAACATTTACTTGAATGCAAATAAACATATTTTATATGGAAAGTTGGAGGTTTATTATGGAACTTAAATAGAGAGAAAGTTGGAGGTTGAACAAATAAGATATTTTGATGGTTTAGTTGTGGTCAATGTTTTGAAGAGAAATGTTATTCATTATTTGAGAGAGAAATTGCAAATTTGGATTCTAAATAAAATTGTAATTAATGGTTAGAGATGATCACAATAGGCATGTATACATTAAGTTGCTTCATTAATGAAGTGACGCTCATGCATGTCATTGTTAATGGTGTTGTATGTGGTGTCATTTTCATAGTCATTGGAATGTCATACATGTATTATTTTCAATTGATGAAATCTCTCTTGCACATAATCACTTGAATAATTTCATGTATAGAATGCACAAGTCTAAGTAGAGGCACAGATATTATTTACCTAGCTAATGACTTATGTTATTCCAATGAGTCTATCACCTTTTAATTCTTTTTATATGACATTTTCCTCATTCTACATATTCAAGGCTTCTTGTTGTCATCACTAAGTAGCACACTATAAGGATGTTATGGTTTTCTATTTGATTGTTTTGAGGAATTTTTCTTGGGATTAATGTATTTTTCTCATGGTTATAGCATTATATCACACAAGTTTTATACAGGGATGATTTTAAGGATGGAAATTTATTTTAAAATGTAGAAACCTTGGCGAATCTTACTAATCCTTCATATTCAAACTATAAATGTTTGGCGATATTTTTGTAAAAATATTCAAATTTCTAAGGATTTTATATAGTTTTTATAAAATTTTGGCGATTTTTAAGCTAAAATAATTTTATCCTATAGAATTTGGGCGAATCATTTTTAAAATAGCTAATCTTGTTTTTGGAAAAACCATGGAAAATTAGCTCATGAGCGAAATTTAACCCCTAAAATCATCCATGGTTTTATATTTCCATGATACGAATCACTTTCCATATACTAATGCATTTTTCTTCCACATTTACAACACTCATGATGTTTTAGTTATATGTAGAAGCCCTATTTTATAATATGGTCATGGATCAGGCTACAATGTCTTCCATTCACACCACTACTTCTTCTCTGCCTATATTTATGCTTTTGGATATTCATTTTTCCTTGCTAACCAAATGTTTCATTCACATACATAGTGCTCCTCTATAGAGTTGTGAATCCAACTCATTTCCTTCAATTTTATTTAGTTTTTATCTTTCCTATTTGTTTGAAATATACATCTTTTGTTATATATATATATATATATATATATATATATATATAATAGAAATGAAATTGGCGGTGAGGATTTAAAGAGAGAAAAGAGGTAAAGTTTTATTCTTTTATATTTTGAACTAGACATGAAATTTATAATAAGTATGCAAATTATTATAAACTTGTAAAATTATGTTGAAGTAGAAAATGTGTAATTAGTCTCTGGAGAAGGCGTAGAGGGACTATAGCAATCCATAATTGTTGACTTCATATTAATATGTCCTTTGACTATAAATTTTCTCATGATCTCTATTGTTCTATAGATCTAAATACATTATTTTTTATATAATAAAAAAAACCTTATATGTCATCATCTTATTCGAGAATAGATTCAAAGTCTTATTGCCAACTTCGCTATTCCCAATGCATGTTAATTCATGAAGATCTTGGATTAACAGGCATATATTTTCTTGTGGAAAGTGGATTAATGCTAACATTAGTTTGAATGATTGTCTTAGCATTTTCTGATAGCTAAATTTATCCTAAGTTTAATTAATTATAAATATTATTATTTTTGTTGTTGAAGTGTCCACCAACTAAAGCTACACTATCCAGTTGTATTTTGGATGCAGGATCCCTTGGCAAGCGCTATGGCTTCTCCATCCAACTATAGCATGTCCTTTGCAACTGGAAGCCTTTTTCGCATCCCCTTCAACATTAGTTTTTCGCATCCACCTGCAACTCCAATACAAAATATTCCAGGATTGAATTCGTTCGCATCATCACCCCCATAACGTTTTATCATGGTGAATGGCCAAGATTGGTATTCGTAGCTCTATGCCTCGTGGAAGATGAAGACTCCCAAGATTGACCTCATTCTTTGTTCGTCTAACCAAGATTGACCTCATTCTTTGTCCGTATAAACACAGCTACTAAAAGTGGATACAGTATCAGAGACTCTTTAACAATCATGTCCACTTGCAAGAAAACACGACAATCACATCAATACATTAATCTTCGGTCATAATGTTATGACCCAATTAGAAAAGAATTTTTTTTTTCTTACAATTCTAAATTTGTTCAAAGTATTTCTGTCTGGATCACCGTTCCCACAAATGTCTAGAACTTGATTTTGAGCCATGTTATGCCAGTCTTGATGGATGCCCAGAAGAACTGTTGTCCATGTTAACATATTTGAAGTAGTCTGCTTTCCAGCAAAGAAGAAAGTCTTGCATTCCTCTATGATATCTCCAATTCTAATAGCACAAGCACTAGTGTTAGCCTGGTCTCTTGCATTAGTGTTTTCTTTGGCATCTATCATAAGCCCTAGAAAATCAGTTGAAATGGGTCTCTTAACACATGTAATATTTTCTCGCCTCTCGATTAGCTTTCTTTGGCTAGTTTCCATTGATGCAGTTTTTTTTTTCGGTAGGAAAAAACCTGAATCACAATTGGTACCTTCTCTTCATGGTTAGACAACCCTTCAATTAACTAGATATTACGGCTTGCTTCTATTGCACCAAAATGGAAAGAACCACATTATTGACCTAAACGTTGGCTTGGAATTTCTCAGAGAAGAATGTCTAGAAAAAAATTCAATCATAAATGAATGGAAATGTGTTTACGCGAGTGTGTATTGCAATATATCAGGAGTGGCGAACGATTTGAGAATGATAAATACCACAAAAATAAATATTTTTGATATGAATATTGAATATGAAAAATTGAATATCAAAGAAGGAATATCTGACCTCAAAAAACACGCAACAGAAAAATTTCATAAAGCTTCTGCAACAAAGATGAATTGTTCAGACTGCATATGAAATATACTTTTTCCTTCCTCGTAGCTGGTGCCAAAAGCTGCTCGTGCAATGATATCTGCAGTAAGAGTCTCAAATTCTTCACAAACGTCAATCTCATTCACGCCTGCTTCAGTCGAACTTTTCCATTTGTTTAGCATATCCGTGACGCTCCCAGCAATCACAGGAATCAATGCATGTTATGCACACAGATAACTATATGAAACATGCAAGATTATATGCATTCTCAAAGTTTAAGTAAAACTGGATAGCTTTAGATCATATTTAAGAAAAACTCATTTGAATATATTACTCTCGAGTTCTCAGTGAAGAAAGCAGGATTTATGATTCTTCTGTGTTGCATCCATTTCTCCCCTTTCAAACTTGGGAGTCCATCACCTTCCAGTTTCTTTAAAATAGGATGAGGCTCTGCTTTTTCATAATCACAGTGCTTGGATGATAATATCTCTTTGATTAGATCAGGGTCTTCAATAGTTAGTCTTGCGGTAGGACCAAACCAGACGAGAAAAGTGCTACCTATATAGATACAAACAATATAAAACCAGTCAAGATGACCCTTCCAGCTATAATTTTAAACTTCGAAAATATCAGAAAATCGACAATATATGAAGCAGCAACACTTCACCGTAAGACTTCGTCCACTTATGGTAGAATGGAAGAACTTGAGAGAGAATATCGTGAGAGAATCCCATGTTTTGAAAACTCGCTTGATGCGCCATTTTAACCATCTCTTTGGCATTTCCCAAAAACTCTAAGAACTTTGCTCTGCATATTGTTGTTATATTTGCAATTATACAATTATTCAAACATTTTTTTGATACCAGAATAGTCAATTGGGTTTAGTTCCAGTTGTTTGTGTTGAGGTTCAATTTTGGCAAATGATAGATTGAGTTCTTAAATGAGTAAGCTAGGTTTAGTTCCAGCTATTTGTGTTGAGGTTCAATTTTGGCAAATGATAAATTAACAGATTGAGATCTTAAATAACTAAGTTATGAAAAAAGTTGGACTTTCTACTAAATCTGATTTATTTACCCAAAACACCCTTCTCTAATCGAAGAGAAATGAACAATGGAATCCCCACTCTCTATTCCAAATTAAAAAGAAATACTTTGATATCGTAAAAACATAACATAATTCGAAATAACATAATTGAACATGAACGTAGACTAATGAGAGCAAATCATGCCTCATAAACATGCCTGCCCTTTAGGATTTTGTTTGAACCTGAGACTTCCCGTCCATGAAGCTCAAAATGTAATTTCTTACCATCTAAGCTTGTTTGTTATTTTTGGAATTTGTGGATTTAGCTATAACAAGATTTCTTTATAGGAATTACATTAAATTCATTATCATTTAAGATTTATCAAAAAATCATTATCATTTAAGATTTATCAAAAAAAATTGGGATTGAATTCTTTAAAATGTAAATGTTTTTTATTAAAATCATTATCATTTAAGATTTATCAAAAAATCATTATCATTTAAGATTTATAAAAAAAAACTGGGATTGAATTCTTTAAAATGTAAATGTTTTTTAAGTCGATAAGCGTATACCTATTGGAAATGGGCAGAATTAATGATCTTTTAACCTTAATGATCTCTTAACCCTAATCTGATGGATAAGCATTCAAGATGCGGGCATATTCTTAGTCGTCCTCCAAAATGAATGAACCAGATTTATTGCTCATAACTCCCGTGCATTTATAAAGCCATCCGTTAACATGTTTACTTTTTTACTTTTACCTAAGAATGCTTAAAATGTTACTGTGCGCATGTCTAATTGACACGTTCAGTGATTAATACAGAGAGGCGCCACGACCTCCACGCATAGCACAGAGCGGCGCCACGACCTCCACGCATTCACAGAGCCGCATTGATCCACGCATGGGGAAGGGCGTTTAATGGACAGCCGCATGCACGCGCGACTTGAACCGCCACTAATTTATTTATGCTCAGTCGCGTTTGCCAATTGAAGTTTGTTTTTGGCATGCAGCGAATACAGCGAAAAGAAGGTTGAACCGCCACACAGCGACCCGTACGCATTATGTAAACGTTTTTATGCTCAGTCACGTTTTTTTATGCTCAGTTTTTTTTATGCTCAGTCACGTTTGCGAATTCAAGTTTGTTTTTTGCATGCAGCGAAGGATTGCAGTCTTTCAACAGCATTTGATTACAGTCTTTCTGTAAGGCGGCAACATCAGTCTTTCAGCAGCATTTGATTATCTAACTCGGCGCTTATATCTGGAACAGGTATGTACTCAAAAACTTATATGTTCCTGCCATTGTTAAACAGTTTTAATAAACAGTTTTAATAAATCCGTATAAACAGTTTTAATCGACAGTTTTAATCGACAGTTTTAATAAATCTACAGTTTTAAAGTTTAATCGACAGTTTTAATAAATCGACAGTTTTAAAGTTTAATCGACAGTTTTAATAAATCCCAATAAATCGACAGTTTTAAAGTTTTAATAAATCCCAATAGTTG
>ML805081.1:146133-160923 GCA_009831015.1 Picea engelmannii | reverse complement strand
CACAATGATTTTAAATTTCTTTAGCTTGACCTAGCTACCAGTACTGTGTAGTTGAATGCATAAATTCTCTGCTCATTAAATAATAGAAAATAAAGTACCAAATTACATATCTAACACACAAAAAGGCCAGGCTATGAATTAGCATTTACCTTCATTATTGTCTTCTGCCGATTCTTAACCTTTGAATTTCTATCACTATCCATCTACCTTCGATTTTCAAATTAAGTGTGACAATAACTACCTTGGGAAATTAAGAAAACACAATATTTCTCCCACACGAAAGGCTTAACTAGACATTCTAACACATTGACATATGGTGGATGTTTTCTTCTTCTTTCTTCTTTCTCGTTTACACACTTCTCTCCCTTCGAATATGATCACCTTCTATTTACGGTTGGAATCGGCAATTGGCTCTTCCCTTGTTCACATCCTGTCTCGTGAATGAAAGAGATTTGTATGCTTGGGATAATTTAGATATAAAACCAGATTTTCTTGCTCTGGAAGAGAAAGCACTGTTCATGCTTCTACATGGAATTTGCCATTGAAAGGAAGCAATCATGGCTGTAGAGTCCATCTAAAGCCAAACGTTCTAGATGGCATGGACAATCAAATCAATTTAATAATAATTTTTTATATTAGCTAAATTGGTGTTAAATTTGAAGCTTTGATCTGTGTTTAATTAATAATTTTTTATATTAGCTAAATTGGTGTTAAATTTGAATCTTTGATCTGTGTTTAATTAATGAAGTCTTAGTGGTTACAGTTGATGGAAAGACCTGCGACCCTCGATGAATTAATTAAAAAAAATTAAAAAATAAGAAGGAAAAACCAGTTAACTACCTGGATGGTGTGTGCGTAGTTTCCAGTCCGGAGGCTGACTTGTACAACACGGCGTTAGTTTTGTGATGAAGCGAGACAGTCAAACGTAAATATTGACTTGAGAATTGGTATTTTAAGCCCGCCACCCTGATAACCCAAGTATAAAATGAGGAAGTGGTTAGTCCCATTAGTGAGTATGACTATAAACATGCCATATTAAAATAATAATTTAATTATATTCAAAAGATATAAAATTAGTGAAAGCATTAATAAAGAGAATATATAAATTTAGATTTATATTTATTATGATAAATGAAAGATCTACCCATAATCACAAGAATCAATACAAACTTTGTAAAATAAAAATTAATATCAAAACACATGCATAATTAAATTCTAGAAAATTCATTGCAATAATAAATAATATTTTACATCAAAATACTAAAATTCAAATATGTAAATATTTTCAAAAATTTATAATTACAATATTTAATTAATAATAATAATTTAATAATACTAATTTAATTATATTTTTAAAAGTTTAAAAGATATATTTTTTTAAAATAAAATAAAAATGAAAATTTTTACAGGTATTCTAAAATCATAGTAATTTTATAATTGTCTTAGTGTATTCATAAATAAAAATAAAAAATAAAAATAAATATGAATAATTAATTGAATAAAATTTAACAAAACATTATCACATATTAATAATGAATATGATATTTAATATTAATATTATATGATAGATATCATTAATTTTACAAACAGATGATTAATGTATCAAGCAATACAATCAAACAATACATTAACTCATTCTAAATAACTTAGTGCATCAATCATTGATCTTAAAATTGGCCTACAATTTACTGATCTGGCTAGTAGGTTATAAGAAATCAAGTTTCCATAATACACTCTTCACATTGATTTTTACGAGTTGTATCCAAATTATCTTCAAAAGATGAAAAAGCTATGCAAACAAAATTCATAATTAAACCAGAAAAGAATAGGCCCAATAATATCATCTAATCTATTTGTTTGATGATTAATTTCAAAATATGGAAAAGAAATGGACAAATTGTTATCCTTAAAAAAGTTCTAACAATGAAATTTACTTCATTTGTTTGAGAAGAAGTGGAGACACAAATTTAGTTTTAAAAAATTAGTTATTTCATTTGTTTGACAAGTGAAGACAAAAATTTAATTTCAAAAATTATTCATTAATGTAATTTATTCTATTTGTACACAATCATGGTATGAGGAAGTTGTCAGTTGGACTAGTGATACATAAACATGACTATAAATGTGAACTCGTGAGTCCGCCAACCCCCGCAATGTGTAGCCTAATATATATAATTTTATGTGTATTTATCATCTTATAAAGATAGGGGTGAAATTTATCAAAAATATGCCATGTTAAAATAATAGTTTGATTATCCTCAAAAGATGATAAAACTAGTGGGGGACATTAATAGAGAAAATACATAAATTTAGATTTATATTTATTATCAGAGTTTAACAAAACATTATTACATATTAATAATAAATATGATATTTAATATCAATATGGACCTTAATAGGCTCTCCTATATGTTGGACTAGTCTAGTTGTTACTTAGTGTGTGTTTCTCTAAACATGAAGTTTGTTCCTATAATTCTAAAGAAAGTGTTTGATAAATAAAAAATCTACCCATAATCATGAGAACCAATACAAACTTTGTAAAATACAAATTAGTATCAAAACACATGCATAATTAAATTCTAAAAAAGTCATTACAATAATAAATAATATATTTAAATCAAAATACTAAAATTCAAATATGTAAATATTTTTAAAAATTTATAATTACAATATTTAATTAAAAATAATAATTTGATAATACTAATTTAATTATATTTTTAAAAGTTTAAAAAATAATTTTTTAAAAATAAAATAAAAATGTTTTTTTTTTCAAATCATAGTAATTTTATAATTGTTTTAGTGTATTCATAAATAAAAATGAAAAATGAAAAATAAAAATAAATATCAATAATTAATTGAATAAAATTTAACAAAACATTATCACATATTAATAATGAATATGATATTTAATATTAATATTATATGATAGATATTATTAATTTTACAAATAGATGATTAATGTATCAAACAATGCAATCAAACAATATATTTACTCATTTTAAATAAGTTAGTGCATCAACCATTGATCTCAAAATTGGCCTATAATGTACTAATCTGTCTAGTAGGTTATAAGAATTCAAGTCTCCATAATACACTCTTCACATTGATTTATAAGAGTTGTATCCAAGATGGTATCACCAAATAATTGTACCAACAATTAAGGTGAGGATAATATTGTTGCAACTAATTAATGGACTTTTAATTAACTCAACAAATAAAAATTATAAAATATATATAAAAATAGGTAATCCGGAGAAAATTAAACACGATAAATATATAAACACACTTACACACATCATACACATTTTTGTTTTAAATCAAGAATTGTCTAGCTTCATAGATTGTTTTTAGATGAATTTCTTTATTATTATACTTTGATTGAGCATTTAAGATGAACTTACCATTATATCAATTTAAGAAAATATAGCATACACACATGGAAATAATGACAATTTTTTTTCATTTTGGTTCCATTGGAGCCTTTTTCCATGGGAATTTTTGGAACTATTTTGGGGAATTTGTTTAGTCTTGATTGTGAGTGTTGTTTAGTTCCATTGGAACCTTTTCCATGGAAGGATCATTATAGAAGTTCAATAGAAATTTGGTGAAGTGCATTGGTGTATGAGATCCCCACAAGGTCTACCAAGGTGTACATACTCTACACCCTCTAGATTTGAACCTGTGACTTCCTAGAGGAAAACACATATTCTTAACCATTAAGTCCACACACATTTGATGTGTTGACTTAACCGTGACCTTAAAAATAGATTATTATTATTATTATTATGATACTACATTGTTATACTTAATTTATTATAAATATTCAAGTAATTTACATATCTTATTGCAATATATATATATATATATATATATATATATATATATATTAAAATTATTTAAAAAAAAATTAGAAAAATAAATATCTTTGTAATTCTTTATATATAATTTCATTAACTCTACACTCGGTAACTATTTAATTGTTACATTAACTCTAACATATATAAATTTTGTCTTTGTTACCTTGAAAATTCTACTTGCAATTGAATTCTTATATATCTTTAATTATATATTTTTATTGACATCCAATTTATAAGCATATTTTTATAGACTTCTCATTGTTCACATATATTTTACTTACTTTTAATTTTATTTTTTTTCTTTTCTATTTTATATTTGTTATAAATTACATCAACATTTTTTATAAATTACATCAACATTGTAAAGTTTAGTATTTTTTATATAATTCGATAAATCCTACAATATTTACCCCGAATGCAAATAAGTATATTCTATATAGAATATTTTTTAAATTAGTGTGGATGCAATTAAACATATTCTATTTTATATACATATATGGAATTTATATAGAAAGTTGGAGGTTTCTTATGGAACTTAAATAGAGAGAAAGTTGGAGGTTGAACAAATAAGGTAATTTGATGGCTTAGTTGTGGTGGATGTTTTGAAGAGAAGGGTTACTCATTATCTGAGAGAGAAATTGCAAGTTTGGATTCTAAATAAAATTGCAATTAATGGTGAGCGAGAGCTGCAAGACCTAGCCATCGCTTTAGGGTTTGAAGTCGAAAATTGAGTGACCACACTCACCGGCCCGTGAGGGCCATGATTCCGCAAGGAGGAGGCCGAGTCGACGCCTCCTATAGTGAAGCCACAACAAATGGCAGTGGCAGAGACAAGTTTAAGTGGTCGTCCTTTGAACCGCCGCCGGACCTGCGAGCAACCCTCATCACGGAAGGCACCTTCAAAGATCGCGACATGGACATTGATCCGGAACACCCAGCCGCTCCTGTTACAACATCGCTGCCTTGGCTCCCTGGTAAGTGCATTCCTCAAGCTCCGCAAGCTCCGAAGTATATAATTAACTCTCCCAGGATAGAGGAGCAAAAACAATATATGAGAGACCATGCTCTGGTAGAGAAATTTTTAGGGTTGTGGCCATCAGAAAGGGATTTAATCAAATGGATACAATACTGGTGGAAACCAAAAGGGCACTACGAATTATAGTTAGGCTCAAAGGGATTTTTTACAATTATTTTGCATAACCTTGAGGACCGCAACCACATCTTTGATGGGGGACCCTATTTCTTCAACTCCGCCGGGCTATTCCTACGATTCTGGACCGAGAGATTCATCCCTGAAAAAGAAGATTTCGCCCATGCTCCAGTATGGATCCGTCTGTACTCCCTCCCACAAGAGTTCTGGTTGGAAGAAGTCTTAGCTGGTATAGGCAACACCATTGGAGTCTATGTAAAATCCTCTGAGGCCACAAAGCAGAGGAGATATACCTCGTATGCGCGTATCTGTGTGTATCTAAACATAGCAAAACCACTACCAGGTACCATCACCCTTGAATACCAGGACGAAGATTGGATACAAACTATTGACTATGAGCATATTCCCTTCAGATGTCAAAAGTGCCATGAGCATGGGAACTTATTCAGAGAATGCCCCCTCAATGAGGCCCCTAAAGAAGGAAACTCCGAAGATGGCAAAGACAAGGATGGCTTCGCTCCACCGGGAGGAAAACGGCGACAAGCTAGCCGAAGGCAACCAAACTGGGTTAGTAAAGATCCCTCCACACGTAACAAATATGCCATCCTACAGGATCAGCCCGAGGACCCTGCAACCAACACCACTCATAAGGAGCCACCGGCGAACAACACCTCCTCCTCCCAGACACAGGAGGAAAACAAGCAACCACAAGGAAAGACAATCACCCAGGACCCACAATCTACAGCAGAAAACCCAAAAGATGTCCAACCACTCGAAGACGGGGAGGCAAAGATGGACACCGAGGAGCAAGATCTGGCAGGGGTGGACCTGGAACACCTCGAACATGCCTACCGACAGCAAAAACTTTATACCATACCCCCGGATCAATTGAGGAAGGTTCACAAGATCTTTATCAACTCCTCTGCAGGCTCCTCAGCGAGATCCAGCAAAAGCCTCGACATACAGGGCAGCCAAATGAAAACTCCAGGGAAAAATACAAAAGACGACAAGAAAAGAGGTAGAAAATCCACAACTACACTCATACAGGAAATAGGGCAGTTTATGGTAAATTCAGGACAGATGCATTTAATCTCAGACAGCTTCCCTCCCCTCCCCACCCCCCCATCATCATGAAGATAATCTCTTGGAACATAAGGGGCCTTAATGGACGTAGCAAACAGAAGATGCTACGAGATTTGATCTTTGCAGAGAAACCGGATGTACTATTACTTCATGAAACAAAATGCTCAAATGAAGACCTCAATAAGATTCTCCCTTATTCTTGGAAGCAAGGGGAAGCCGTGTCAATAGCAGCTGCAGGCACAGCGGGAGGACTAGTTGTTCTCTGGAACCCAACCACAGTACGGCTAGAAAACTTCGCCACTACTCGATGGTCCATCACCGCTGAATACAGACTCATCGGATCTAACTAGCCGGGTCACATCACCAATGTTTATGGCCTAGCCAACCCCCGGGAAAAACAGACCTTCCTTAGAAGCTTGGACTATCTCCCTAGCTTGCTAAAACATAAGCACTGGATCATAGGGGGCGATTATAATCTTATTCGGACCCTGGATGAGAAAAAAGGAGGCTCCAGACGCTTCGATCAGGACGCCAATGACTTCAATAGTCTAATCGACAAGCTCAATTTAATCGACCTGGAACCCACCAATGGCATCTTCACCTGGACAAATAGAAGGACAAGCTCTCATCAAATCGCTTGTAAACTGGACCGCTTCCTAATTTCCAACTTCCTTGTGATGGAAGGCTTGGCCATGGAGGCGAGCATACTGAACACTCACGGCTTGGACCATTGGCCCATCCAGCTGTGGATAGAAGTATCGGCTACCCTAGGAAGAAAACCTTTCAGATTTGAGCAATTCTGGCTCAACCACCCAGATTTCGAGGCCAAAATCCAAGGCTGGTGGGAACAAGCAGAAGTTACAAAGGGCTCCAAGATGTTCAGATTTCAGCAAAAATTAAAAAATCTGAAACAACTCATTAAAACCTGGAATAAGGAAACCTTTGGAAATATCTTCGACTCTAAGCGGCAACTGGCAGAGAAAATGGAGAATATACAGCATCAGATCCGAACGAGTGGTTTAACGGATGATCTAAAGACCCAAGAAGCAACAATTGCTCAACAATTGGGTACCAGGAAAGCACAGGAAGAAATATTATGCAGGCAGAAGTTACGAGTCTAATGGCTCAAAGAGGGGGAGCGCAACACCAAGTTCTTCCACCGATCGGTCATGCAACGACGCCATTCAAATAGAATCACGCATTTAACCTATGATATAGGTGAGCTCTTATACGACCATGAAGACATGGCTACAACATTGACCAATTATTATAAGCACCTCCTCACCGAACCATCCCTCAACAGATCAGAAGCCATAGCCAAATTAACGCAACATGTGCCCTCCCTCGTCACCCAAGAGCAGAACGCAGCTCTACTTTGGCCTATCACCATTGAGGAGGTGGATCAGGCGTTGCGAGACACCCCCAAAAGCAAAGCTCCAGGCCCGGATGGTTTCACCAGCGATTTCTTTCACCACTGCTGGCCAATGATAAGAAGGGAGGTCTGGGAAATTATAGAGGACTCCCGAGCCACTGGACAGGTCCTTCAAGCCCTCAATGCCACTTTCCTCACTCTCATACCCAAAGAGGGACAAGCTCATCATCCAAAACAGTTCAGACCCATTGCTCTCTGTAATGTCATCTATAAACTTCTAACAAAGGTAATAGCTCGCAGACTCAAGCCTATCCTGCCTACCATTATCTCTCAAGAACAATCAGGTTACATCAAGGGCAGACAAATTCTTGACAGCATTATACTGGCGCATGAGGTAATTTACTCTCTTCAGAAAACCAAAACACCAGGCATGCTACTAAAACTAGACCTTTCCAAAGATTTCGACAAAATAAGCTGGGAATACATGAAGGAAATGCTCCTTGCTTTTGGTTTTGAGGAACTTTGGGTGACCTAGATCCTGAACCTCACTTCCACTGCTAGCTTTTCCATCCTCTTCAATGGTGTCCCTTCACGCCCCTTCATCCCTTCACGAGGAATCAGACAGGGAGACCCTCTTTCCCCCTTCCTTTTTATAATCATTGTTGAAGGCCTCAGTCGGAGTATTCATGCAGCAATAGAAAATGGCAGCCTGGAAGGACTAACGTTGCATGGCATCTCCCCCCCTATCTCACACAGCCAATTCGTGGATGATACTCTATTGATGGGCAGTCCAACGGTTAAAGAAGCAAACTCCATTCTCCAAATCCTTCAAACCTTCTTGGACGCCTCAGATCTTGACTGCAACAAGGAAAAATCCCTCATTTTTTTTTTTAACACCCCCCCCGTACAAAGACACATCTTTGACCTCTTAGAATTTCAAAGAATCTCCCTTCCGTCCAAATACCTGGGCATTCCTCTGATCGATAATTCCCTTCGAAACTCCTCTTGGGAACATTTGCTCTCTTCCTTCTCTAAAAAATTCTCTTCTTGGACCCTTAGAACTCTGAATCTACCTACCCGGCTCATTCTTCTCCGTGCGGTTCTTCAGGCCCTCCCCACCTATATTTTCTCGGTGCTAACCGCCCCCTCTTTCATGCAGACAACCATCAAAAGCCTGCAGAGGAACTTCCTCTGGAAAGGTTTCATCACAGGGAAGAAAATCGCGCTGGTAAGTTGGGACAAAATTTGTCGGCCCAAAGCACAAGGAGGACTCGGACTAAGGGATCCCAACATCATGAATAAAATCCTTAGCACAAAAATCTAGTGGAGGTGGCTAAAAAACCCAAGGGACCTTTGGGCGCGACTGTGGCAGAAAAAATATGCGCCGACGGTAGCCGAAAAAAACCTCATTCAATGGAACGGGGATACACCAGGATCCCTGGTCTGGACCGCTGCCAAGAAAAATAGACACCTCATCACCCAGCATGCCTTCTGGGAAGTTAGAGATGGGAAAACGGCCTTATTCTGGAAAGATTCCTGGCAGCAATGGCCCACTTTGGACCAGGAGGAATGGGCCGGCCAAATCAGTGCTCCTACCATGCAAGCGGGCCTGACGACAGTGGCGGATTATTGGAGGGGCGAAACGCAAGGCAACACCTGGCGACTTTGGCTCATGGATAGACAGAGCTTGCACTTAAGCGACCAAGTGGACTTGGGTCCCTATCAAATGGAAATGCTCAAACGGAAAATATCCAAACTCAGTGGAGAGGATATACTTCGATGGGGACATCGACCAAGTGGTACTTACAGTACGAGTGAAGCTTATCACGTAAAAATTAAATCAAGTTTGGAACCTGCAAGCAGGGTTTGGAAAAAGATTTGGAATCTCAAACACTGGCCCAAAATCACTCTCTTCCTTTGGCTGGTGGCTCATTCCAGTATTCTCACTTGGGATAACCTCTCCAAGCGAGGCTTTGTGGGACCCTCAGTTTGCATCCTTTGCGGGGACGCAACAGAAATAATGAATCATCTCCTCACCTCTTTCCCGTACACGACACAAATCTGGGATCAAATGGCGCTTATTATGCGCACCTCGGATTATGTCCGAGACAATATTGCAGATACCATTGCCGATTGGAGGGACCACCCGTTTCACTCCCCCCTCTTGAATCGGATCTGGCAATTGACACCCGGTTTCATCCTCTTGCAGGTTTGGAAGGAGAGGAATCGGAGGCTCTTCAGGAATATCTTCCTCCCTTGGCAACAGTGCTAGATTAACTGCCGCAGCAACATTCTCGAAACTATCCGTCTCCATCCTTGGATAGAACAAGATCTAACTGGCACCCCCTCTGAACTCCCAATCCTAAAACATTGGCTCCCCCTTCCTCCCCTTCCCCCCGCTCCCACCCTCCTCACCCCTATCCCCACCCCCAGACCCTCCTCTTGGTCAGCCCCGTCGATAGACTTCCTCAAACTCAATTTCGACGGAGCTTCCAAAGGCAACCCGGGAGCTGCGGGATATGGAGTAGTCTTTCGCAATCATCATGGGCGCATTCTTCTAATCAATGCAGGCTCTTTAGGCCATACCACGAATAATGTGGCGGAACTTTGGGCACTTGTATGGGGGCTGCAACTGGCCAAGGATCACAATTTCAATCAGCTCATGGTAGAAGGCGACTCCCAGATCCTCGTCAACCTTCTTGGTCAGCTCTTAAATGACGCTAACCCTAAAAAAATCTCTCCAAGCTGGTGGATCTCGCATGGGCTACAACTCATAGCAGAGCTACTGCATCCCAACCAGGTACTCATACCAGCTCATGTCAAACGGAAAGCAAATCAGGTAGCGGATTACTTGGCTAATATAGGAGTGAACTGGGAGGGACCAGAACTCCTCTGCAACACTTCTCTAGATCAGGCGCATCCCATACTCCACCAATGCATCAGCAAAGCAGTGGAAATGGACAATCACCCGGATGGGGTGTTCGGGCCCAACACCTGGCGCACAGAAGCGGAAGGGGGAGGCCAGCGGAGCACGGAGCCATGTGCTCGTCTCATGCCCACTGAAGCCACCACCCCCAGGCATTAAATGGCATTCAAATCCGATGGGAGGGGCATTAAACCAACCCCCTCGACCACCTTTATGCATAGAGCTATGCAACATCCTCTTTGCATTTTCGCCTGGCTGTTTGGTTTCGACTCTAGTCCTGTGGTTTTCATGGTCTTTCGGGCGCTCCTCATCCTCCACCTTGGCTCTGCAGATTTTCTGCAGACGCCAAGATTCACCATGCCACGGCAACGCTTGCGTCCACGCAGGGGCTCTCCCTGGCACCCTCGACGCCCTCGCACTTCTTCCTCGCCCTCTGGTTCACCTACCCCAGCTCTTGACTGTTTGGCTGTCGTTGACACCTCCTGGACCCCGACATGGCATTCTCCTTCTGTCAAGCATTCCTCTCCTCCCCCGGCGCCGAGCCATGGTCGACCCTGTAGCAATCTGCAGACGCCCTCTCCCACTCTTCCGCGTGAACACACCGCCATTTTGCACGACTTAGTTTTTGAGCTCCGTGATGGCGTGAATGACCTCCAATTCCGTGTCCAATAGATGGAAGGAAGGCTATCAGTCCTTCTCCAGCTTGTCGCCACTCCCCCTCCAGCCGCTCCTGAGGATTCCAATGACGTTTCTCTCACTGCGAGCGACAATTCAAGCAGCCATCAGCAAGCTGCCATAGCAGGAAGCCCGCAGTCTGACGGAAAGGCAGGAAAACTAGAGCCCATGACTGCTCTAGCGAGGAAGGAGACTCTGGCATGCAGTGTAGGTGGGGACGACGATGCAGTTTCGGAAGCGGCAGAGGAGGAGAAGGACACCAGTATCCAGGTGCACAAGGACAAAGGCAACGACGCCACAGACATGCAATGGACTGCCAGCGGGACACCTATCATCGAGGAACCCTGGCCTGGCCTCTTGCTCGAGTCTGTCCCAGATTATACACAGCTTGTTCCATACTTTAGCTCTAGTGGCTCTCATTGTAGTTAAATTGTCTGGTTTTCTCTAGAACTGTTAGAAATTTTTGCTACTTGCTATATACGGTTGGCTGAACTGGTTTCTCCTGATGGAGCAGTTCAGTAATTACAACCGCTAGACTCAGTGCATGTACTCTTGATCCTGGTTCTTAGAAGGATTTTTATATATAATACAAATACTTACTTATAAAAAAAAAAATTTTGCAATTAATGGTTAGAGATGACCACAATAGGCATGTATACATTAAGTTGCTTCATTAATGAAGTGATGCTCTTGCATGTCATTGTTAATGGTGTTGTATGTGGTGTCATTTTCATAGTCATTGGAATGTCATACATGAATTCTTTTCAATTAATGACACCTCTCTTGCACATAATCACTTAAATCATTTCGTGTATAGAATGCACAAGTCTAAGTAGAGACACGGATATTATTTACCTACCTAATGGTTTTTATTATAATGAGTCTATTGCCTTTTACTTCTTTTTATATGACATTTTCCTCTTTCTACATATTCAAGGCTTCTTGTTCTCATGACTACGTAGCACACTATAAGGATGTTATGGTTTTCTATTTGATTGTTTTAAGAAATATTTCTTGGGGCTAATGTATTTTTCTCATGGTTATAACATTATATCACACAAGTTTCATATTTCTATGATATTGATCACTTTCCATATACTAATGCATTTTTCTTCCACATTTACAATACTCATGATGTTTTAGTTATATGTAGAAGCCTTATTTTATATTATGGTCATGGATAAACCTATAATGTCTTCGATTCACACCACAACCTCTTCTCTACCTATATTTATGCTTTTGGATATTCATTTTTCCTCACTAATCATAATGTTTCATTCACATATATAGTGATCATCTATAGAGTTGTGAATTCAACATGTTTCCTTCAATTTTATTTAGTTTTTACCTTTCATATTTTCTTGAAATACACTTGAAATATCTGTATATGTGAAATAGAATTGAAGTTGGTTGTGAGGATTTAAAGAGAGAAAAGAGGTAAAGTTTTATTCTTTTATATTAAATTTATAATAAGTATGTAAATTATTATAAACTTGTGAAATTATGTTGAAGTAGAATATGTGCTATTAGAAATTGTGAAATTGCTTTGAAGTAGTATAAGATAGGTATGCAATTTATTAAAAGCTATAAAGTTGTCTTGAAATAGCATAGGGAGAAAATTAAAAATTACAAAATAAATATCAAAGATAGGTAATCATTATAAAGGTGAAAGAAAATTCACCAATTTTATTTCATATAGAGATTATTCATATAGAGATTATCCATATAAATCCAAATTTAAAATCATATAAAGATTATTCATATAGAGATTATCCATATAAATTCGAATTTAAAATCCATATAGAGATTATTCATATAAATCCAAATTTAAAATCATATAAAGATGATTAAACTTGATATTTTTACATATGTGGAGATTCACATTAGTAAGAGATTATCAAATAAGTTTATACTTCATGTGGAAGGCTCCATATGTATGTAGGAAGGATACGTGTGTAGTATCCTGGAAGAGTTTTCAAAGTTGTCGGTGAGCAAGGGAGTTTTTTTTGGCGTGGGAACACGCTGCCCTTTTCCTCCACAAATCACGGCTGAGTTTCTCCGGGCCGCGACAGGTTCAACGACTATGTGCGCCTACATTTGTGGAGTTTCAATTGTTTATTGCATGGCACGTTTTGCTACGTTTGTCGTAAAGTCCAAATCGATTATAATATTTTCCTTCTAGTCTGTTGTGTGGTCAAAAGGGAAGAAGAGAAACAATACCTCAAAGTGAGATTGATGGGACATTACATAAAAGTCTTAAATACACTTATGATACAAATAAGAAAACATAATTTTCAAAGAGATAATATAATAAAGTAGAAAAGAGATGTTCGTACTCTACTTATAAATCGCAAAAGGGTTTGGGGACTAAGTTGATTGCAGCACGAAGAAGCACTATTAGGTAACCAAGAAGGGGTGAAATGTGTTCAAAATATCTAAAATAAGTTGAATATAATAAGAAAAGCCTAAGCAACTCTACTAATTAGTTAATTTTTTATTGATATTATTTATTTTAATTATGTAATTAATTATTTATTAATATTAGTTAATATATGGTATATAATAATATTTGAAAATTTTATATTAGTATAGATTTATCTTAATTATAAATTTATTAAGCATTTCAAAGATTAAAAAAAAAAAAAATTGCAAATCTTTTTGTGTTTATGGAATTTTGAATTAAGATGGATTTATGTTGGTATGAGTTTGGGGTTGAGCATTTTCAGAGAATTATGGAGAAAGTTGAGAAAATCTAGAAGTGTTTTATAATTTATAATCTTAAAATTAAAAACAATATACCCTATCTTATCTTTATAATAGATGTTGGTCTTCCCCCCATTAAAAATATTGCTATGATTAAGTACATAATGTACAAACACAATACATTAACTTGAAAGGAAAGAGGCTTACGAGGATTTCTCCAATCTCTAGTCAAAGTCATATGTGGCTTAAGAAGGGATGGTATTAATATGCTAAGTCTTGGCTAAATCAATGGAGAAGAGAAGAGTCTACACAATGTTGGTACCATTATAAACACTATCACATCTAAATTTAACTAATCAAAACTACGGAGATTTTTGAAAGCTCTTTCCAATCTTTTCAAGAATAGAAATAAAATTTTAAACTAAACTAACTAATTCCTAACCATTTTCTTAAGGTCCAATAAATAAAAAGTTATCTTAATAAATGAAACAATAATCATCATCGCCATCACAAACAAAATCTATGTCATACACCAACAAACAAACAAACAAAATTATTTTACTCCAACAAGTTGACTTTCTTAAAAAACTAGCATAGATCCATTTTAACTTCGGATCTATCATGCAACAATAGACATCAAATTTATTGAGATGCAAATTTTTTAGAGTACAAAACTTGATGAGATGTTTGGATCTCGAAGGATTTGTTGCATGTTGAAACATGATAGTTTTGAAGTTAAGATGGATCTACCATGGTGTGTGTGTGTGTGTGTGTGTGTGTCAACTCCATGTTGAACAATGAAGGGATTGCACATCTCCCTCATACTCAACCCACCATTCGAATATTTTAAGACTTTTTTAAATTTCAATTGTTATATATATATATATATATATATATATAACAAGTTGATATTGAAATATTTGTTTGTTGCTAATATTTTTTAAATAAGATGTGTTAACTCCATATTAAGCATGGAATTAATTACACATCTTCCTCATATGGAGAAGTAGAAAACACCTATGTG
>ML805081.1:111723-127757 GCA_009831015.1 Picea engelmannii | reverse complement strand
TAATTTTTATAGAATTTTTTAAATCCTAAAAAATCTTCCCCTAATTCAAATAATCAAATTTTACATGGAATATTTCTTATATCTCTTAATTAAATATATATATTTTATGTAAAAATAATAATACAAGTGAAAAACTTAAAAAGAAAAATTAAACAAACTACACTAAATTAGTTAAGTATTTACAAGAAAACCCTATTAGTTAAGCATGCGGATTGGAAAATTGTATTCATTTTTGTGTTCACAGGGTTCACGTTTATCACAAAGTTCATGTGCATGTGGCTATCTCTAAATTTAAAAAACTTTAAATTGGCAAACAACTCACAGAATGTGTGGCGGTTCAGATCGTGCAGGTCAGGGCATCAGAGGGCGGTTGAAGGTCGTGGCATCAGAGGGCGGTAATGCGTGAAGGCTCACAGAATGAGTGGCGGTTCAAGTCTTGCAGGTCATGACATTAGAAGGCGGTTCAAGGTCCTGACATGCATAGATATTAATCCTGATTATCCCGTTCCGGGCGTATTGGACCTAAATCTTAATTATCCCATTGATCAAGAATCCACCAAAACCCAACTTATTTCTTCTTCTTAGTCATGGATTAATTCGATTTCTACTCAGACTGACCGTAATTATAAGACTGTAAAATCATTCACATACCATCAATTAATAGACCCGTGGACTAAACAACCACCTCGTGAAGTGTCTGCGTTTACCGATAACTCTCTTGGCATAACTCCATTTCACGTTTCACATCCCAACTAATGCCCGCCGCAACTCAAATGTGCCCCAAATATGATATGTGTTATCCATGGGAATGGCGTTTCACGTTTAACATCCCAACTAACGCCCGCCACAACTCAAACGTGTCTGCTACTTAGCCAAACGTGGCAATAAAGAGTTTACATATATATTAATCATGTTTAATTACTTAAATGTGGCAATCAGATGGTTGGACAGTAATTCCTTAACATGATTTGGTAAATGTGAAAAAGTAAACAGGTTAACGGACGCATTTATAAATGCAAGGAAGTTATGGAGATTAAATCCCATTCATTGATTTCATTGTAAGACGAAGAATATGCCAACATATTTAATTCTTGTCCATAAGATTGGAGTTTGTGATTAAAAAGTTCATTAAACCATGGATTCCAATAGGGGGACCCCTATTGGCTTAATAAATTTTGAAATAATATAAAGTAGAGAAGAGATGTTCATATTGTCCCCATAAATCACAAAATGGTTTCGGGAGTGAATTGATTGCATCATGAAGAAGCATTATGCATGAGTGGATGGCATAAGGGGAGGAAATGTGTTAAAAATATATTAGATTTAAATACAACCAAACTCATGGTTGGTGAATGCCGAAAGGCTGGCCCAGAAAATGAAATGCTCCACTTTGTAACAAAACTTTAATCTTTGTTAATCACTCAGAAGTGGTAATCAACTAGCCACTATAGTAAATTTTAAATATGATTAAGTAAAAGTAAAAAAATAAATATGTAAATGCATGTAGCCTAAGCAATTGAACCAAGTAATTAATTTTTTATTAATAAGAATTGATTTAATTATATTAATAGATTCCTATAATGATATAAGAAGATATTTTATTTAATATCAATATGATTTATTTTAATTTTGGATTTGTTTTCCCCTTAATAGATATAAATCAAAATAGAATTTATCAAAGTATTTCCATCAGAACTTGCTAGAAACTGACATCCTACTAACATCAACCTAGTTGAGCAATGATGCCAAAGGTACATTCCATGCTTATCCCCATATGCAAAAAAAAACACCCATATACAAACACCATCCCGAAACCATACCAGAGAGATTAAAAATAAATCTTTTGAACTGCAGGAAAAGCTACCCTGCTTGGAATTCAGAGCAAATAAGAGTTCCTTCAGCTAAATATATAACCTATTTTGAGAATTTGTCTGCTTGCTAGTTGAATCTTCTATATATGTGATTGAAAGAAACATTGATGATGATAGCAATAGCATAAATGCGGCGTTAGCATAAATGATAATGCCACATACTTGGAAAATATTATAGCAATAGATTTATATTTTGAAGGTAATTGGGACAACTAAATCTTTGAGGTTTCGATCCATCCACAATTGTCTTATCTTTATTCTACTTCATAAAATTAGTTCTAGAATTGGAGGCATGGAGGCAGCATCTGATGAGTTTAAAGGAAAGAACTGAAGACTTCTTGAAGGCAGGGGTGAGAGGTTAGGAATTTTAGGCAGCATAAGATGGGTTTTCTTTAATGACCCCCAGGGGCCATTGACTGTAAATTTTCTGAGTTTGAGGGAACCATTCATGGGTTCACCTCTCATTTATATAGAGCCATGTCTTCTTCTTGTTTTTCTATATTAAGCTTCTCATTCTACATCTCTTTTCTTTTTTCACCATTCAATGAAGTCGCAAACAACAATTTGGTACAACCACCACTGTTGTTAATCTATCAAGAGATTGTATAATGTAAGTTTCAGGGTATATTTGTGTGAGTTGAAGATAAATAAAATACAGTTTGTGTTACATCTGGTTTTATCATATTTATTTGCATGAAGTGTTTATGTAGATAAATAGTTTCAAATGATAGGAATTTGAGTCCATTGTAACCCTATTTTTTGTCCCTTCAATATATACAATTTCATACATATGTAAGTTACTTTTATAAGTGTTATAAAGTTGGAATCATTATCATGCCCAGCTTTTGTACTTATCAATTTGTTGGATTCATTGTTTTATATTCCCAACAAATCATTATTTCTTCATCTACATTTTACAGTGACTTCCTCACTCACTGTCAAGATTGTGATTAATTATTTTCCTCCTTTTCTTCCATCTACCATAATTAGTTTTTGTTCTCTACTGAATGAGACTCTGTGCCCAATGGAAAGGCCTTCATCCTAAGAGTTTTACAGTCTTCTTATTCATTTTGTTATCATTAATATCCTCAACCCTATTTATCCTTTTCTTTGACATTTAAATATGGCATCCTGAGCTTAATATTGAAGATTTTGTTGCTTAGTGACAATGGGCAGCCAATTGTCTTAAATATGATGAGGGAGCCCTCTTTGGCCCAAGATCGAGCTTGAGGTCAAAATTAGGTTTTGAGATGCCTTGACATAGTTCCCAAGCAGTTGAGAACATCTCAAGGTTACAACATATTTTTTGTGTCGTTGCCAGGGAGCAAAGGTTTGAAATATTTTCCCTAGGATATGACAAAGATAAGTTCTGACTCTTGGAGGTGAAAAAGGATCAAACAACAACATGTCATTTGATGTTCAAAAATGATTTTTAAGTTAGAAATTTTACGAGGCGACTCCAATCAAAGTTTCAAGACTCCACTAGGAATCAATCTCGTTGACAACGAAATGAAGGATTACTGCAAAATGATCAGGTATCAAATGATGACTTTCTTTCAAGAATCTTTGGTTCAGTTGATTAGTCCCTTTCTGCTTTTTCATTTACTGTTCAAAAGATTTTTCTTTATCTTGTATATTGGAAGAATCATAAATCCAAGACTATACTTTCTTCATTGGAAAAATAAATCTTTCCTTCTTCTTGCATTCTTGAGAATCATGATAAATTCAAAACTTTACCTCCTTTCTTGGAAAAAGAAACCCTAGTTTCTTCTTGCATTCCTCAAGTAGATAATCCCTTTTCATTATTTCTCTCTGTAAATAACTATGAGTCTCCTGTATCAATATCTTTTCAAGGTTTTCCTTAACAGGGAGCCCATATACTTGTTTCCCCAATAAAAAGTGTTAATTTGTGAAACATTTGATAAAAAAATCTATATACCAGCTTCCATTATCAATAGTATACCTTTTGAACAATGTGAAAAGTTCCATCATCGGGTTATAAACATGTATAAACCTCTTAAACTTTCACCTATGATTTATGATTTTCCTGAGAAGTATTTTAAGTCTCTCCCTAGATTTAATGGAGAAGATATTGTTTCAGCAAAAAAACACATAGAAACCTTTGAAGACTTCATAGATTACCTAGATATTCAACATGATGATGTCTTTATGAGGATGTTCACTCAGTATTTGGAAGGGGAAGTCAGAAGATGGTTCAGAGATTTGGAATACAATGCTATTAGTTATTGGACTGATTTCCTTGATCTTTTCTTACACAAATGGGATGAAAGGAAAAATCATCATCAATATCTCTCTGAGTTTTATTCTATAAAAAGAAGGAAAGATGAAACTATTACAAAGTTCAATAGAAGATTTGAAAATTTATATCACAATTTGCCTATTGATATTAATCATTTTGAATCTATTGCCAAGGTATATTATAAGTTATGTTATGACCCAAGGGGAGGGCATATATGGGGCTAAATTTACACATAATATGTAAATATATGTGTAATAGGATCAACCTAATAGTAAAGGGGATTCATGTGTAGTGTGTGAATAGGTATATATTTAAATCATGTATTCATTATTATGGAGAGGTGAATTGTGATGTATGAAGGTATTTGGTAATGTCGAGGAGGTTCTCCTACTATTTAATGATTGATTGTGTAACTTATCTATCTTGGGATTTGTGCTCCACGCTCACATTTTGTACATTGGTGTGTACTTCTATTATGTTGTGATAATTTAAACATTTGGTTCATTACATTTCAATCTCCTCAACTTGGTGTGAGAGGTAGTTTTCTTGTGCATTGAAAAATAATGGAGGTAGATACTTTTTCATTTCACAAATTATCCAAGGAATTTCTCTCCTCCAATATTTTATATCTTATTTATGGATTTCTTTGGATGATGACCACCTCATGTATTTTCGAAGATAACATGTAACCTGTTTTACATTGTTTTCAAAGTTGTCAGGGAGAGACAGAGGTATAACATACTTAATAATGGTATTCCATTCATAAGTTTTTACCCCACCAAATTCACCTTTATTCATTAAGATATTCTTTATGTTTGAATAAAATCGCGTGGGAAATTCAATTTTCGAAATGAACCAAATGCTTAAATTATCATAAAAAAACAAAAGTACACACTATGTACATAATGTGAGCATGGAGCACAAATCCCAAGATAGATAAGTTACACAATAACTCCTTAAACATTAGGAGAACCTCCTCCACATAACCAAATACCTTCATACATCACAATTCACCTCTCCATAATATTGAATACATGATCTCTATATATACCTATTCACACACTACACATGAAGCTCCTTTACTATTAGGCCGACCCTATTACAGATATATTTACACATTACATTTAAATTTATCCCCATATATGCCTCCCCTTTGGTCATAATAGAAAATTAGTAACCATTTAAATTATGTCCAAGAACAACAATTGCTAGAAATCCTTAGAAAACACAGCTCAACCTTTGCTTGTGACTAGAATGACATACAAGGAATCCTTCCTGGCATTTATACCCACCATATATACATCAAGGATGATTCCTTTCTTGTAAGATAACCTCAAAGAATAATGAATCCATCTCTAAAGGATAGTAAAAAAATAGTTGTAAAATATTTTAGATGCCAATTTTATCTATGATATCTTTGACAGTGAGTGGGTGTCACCTTTGATCATATTTTGTTAAGCCATCGACAAAGCCCCATGTTAAGCATAAATCACCATTTAAATCCTGATATAGTGAGTTGTATTTATGTTTTTATGCTAGTGTTGTCAACTAGACCCTTTAATTGCAATTGTACCCTTTGTCTCATATATATATACTAAGGAGACCTAGCTTTGGAATCATCTCATTCTTATCCATTTTTTTAATTGTAAAAGGAGGTTGCCCCCTTGAAGAGGCTTATCTTTCATTCTTATATCTATTTTTCAAGGTGTGGAGATTCTTCTCTTTATATTTACAAGCTATTTTGGTATTTTGTTCCTAACATTTGGTTTCAAAGTCTACGATCATAGGGTTTTTCTCCTTCAATCAAGACATCATGGCATCTCCGCAATAACTTTTTTGGGCGGGTGTTTCAAACTGCTAAATTTTGAGGAGATTGAGGATAAATATTACGGTACAAGTAGTAAAAAATTCAAGGGATAAAATTTTAGAGATATATCAAGAAAAAGGTCATCCATCCAGACATCCTCCAAATTAAGGTTTGAAAGGTCTGTAACTTATAATTGGCATAAATTTTGATTAGAAGATATATTTTGGGTGATTCAAGAAAAAATTTAAAGAGGAAAAAGAGGATAATAATTTTTTTCACATGGCTCCAAAGGGTGCTCCAAAATTTACTTCACCAATTAAACCTCCAAAGATCTCAACCATGATTGAAGAAGAAAGAGAAGATATTTTTCACCAAATGGAATAAATGGAAAAAAGGAGAATGAAAATAAGGAAGAGATGGTAAGGAACATGGAAAATAAGATGGATTAAAATAGAGAACATATGGTAAATAATATGGAAAATAAGATGGACGAAAATATGGAACATATGTAAAAGAAGATGGATGAAAATATGGAACATTTTTAAAAGAAGATGGATGAAAAGATGGAAGATTTGAAAAAGTCCATGTCTTTCATCTTATTATGTACCCTAGATGAGAGATTCCCTAAAGGAAATATCAATACACAAGGAAATAAAGAAAATCTAGAGGAAATAAAGATTGAGTTCCAGAATCATCATTATTTATCATCTCAAGATCCACATCACCGGGGTTTCAATGCAACACCAAGGAACTACTTAATTCCCAATATTGATATGAGGAAGTTTGATGGAAAAGATCATATAAAATGGATATTCTAGATGAAGCAATTCCTTGATCTACACCAAGTTCCAACCTTATAAAAAGTAACTCTTTCATCCTTGTATTTAGAAAATGATCAATTTGTCTGGTATAAATGCCTTTGTGAAATAAAAAAGGATTATGTTGTCTCTTGGTCCATTTTTATAGATGAATTGAAAACACATTATGTGGATATTAAGAACAATATATTCTTTAGTCAATTGATAAATCTTCAACAAAAAGGTCCAATTACAAAACACATTCAATAATTCCAAAGAATAAGTCTTAGGGTAAAGAACATCTTAGAGGATAATTTTTTCGATCTCTTTATGGGAACTTTAAAGGAGACATCCAACATGAGGTGTGTCTCTTAGAACCTAAATTCCTAGAGCATGCTTTCATTTTTGGAAGGAAAGTTGAAAGTAAAAATAGGGCTACTATAAGACTGGTTAGTGGAAACTATATAGAGCACCATGTTTCCTCTCCTAATCTCACTCAACCAACATGGTTGACACCTCAGAAAATGGATGAAAGAAGATAAAAGGGAATATGTTTCAATTTTGATAGTTGTCCATCGACACAGGTGTTCCAACAGAGGATGAGCACCTTCAATAATCACTCACACAACCAAATAAAATATCAATAGGCCAATGTTTTTACATGGTAAAACTCGTGTGGAGAAACATCCATCATGCCAGTCAACGTGGCCACTCGGAGAAATTTATTAATGGAAAAGAAAATATTAAAAAGAGGTTTATAAGAGAATTTATCACAATCGATCATCATCAAATGACCCTCCATGTTCTTTAAATAGAGATCATGGACCAATCAGGTGTTAAGACATGGATCAATTTAGTAATTAAGATCGAGGAGAATATGAGTCCTCGGATCACTCTATGTCGCAAACATATCATGAGCGCCAGATTACCTAACTACAAATGCATATTAAGAAACACACTTTTACCTAATGACACGTTACACCAAGTTGATCTTAAGTAACTCCTAATTGTCTAAATAGCCTAACATCCCCCTTTAAGAACAACTTTGGAAAGGATTGAAGGATTTACAAAGGTGGCACAATAGGATAAGGAAGAATATATTAGAGCATATCCCCCCTTAATGACAACTTTGTGAACTCCTAACATAGATCAAAGTTTGGAAAACTTTGCTTCTGTAAGAGACTTTGTGAAAGTGTCTGCAACCTGATCTTCTTTAGGGAAAAATAACACTTCAATAACTCGATCATGAATCAATTTTCTAATGAAGTGCATTTGTAGATAGATGTGTTTGTTTCACTTATGTTTATTTGGATCTTTGGAAATATTGATGGCACTCTTATTGTCACACCAAAGGGTGGTCGGATTCTACTGTTGGAAGCCAAACTCTGAAAGGATCTGTCAAAGCCACAAGGCTTCTTGAATTGAATTAAACACTTCTTAGTACTCTACTTCTGCTAAAGAAAGAGAAATATCTTGTTGTTTCTTAAAGGCCCAAGTGATAGGTCCTAAACCAAACATGAAAACTTAAATTGTAGTAGAATTTCAATCATTAGGGTATCCAACCCAATATGAATCAATGAAACCAACCAATAAAGGAGCCCCCCTTGAGTTGTAATGTATGTTCGACAACACAAGTATTCCAACAGAGGACAAAGACTTTCAATAACCACTCATACAACTAGATCAAATATCAACACATTGATGTTTTTACATGATAAAACCCCTATGGAGAAGCATCCACAACCCTAGTGAATGTGGCCACTTGGACCAATTTATTAATGCAAAAAAAAATATTACAAAGAGATTTACAAGGGATGTTCTCAAATTGATCATAAACAAATGACCCTCCATGCTCTTTAAATAGACATCATGGACCAATAGTGTGTTAATTCATAGATCAATGCAATCATTAAGATCAAGGAGAATATGAACCATCAGATCACTCTATGTCGGAAAAATATCATGACCGTCAAATTACCTAACTACAAATGCATACTAATGCATACTAAAGAAACACACTTTTACCTAACAACGCATTAGACAAAGTTGATCTTAAATAAGTCTTGAGTGTATAAATATCCTAACACCCCCCCTTAAGAACAACTTGGGATAGTATTGAAGGATTTACAAAGGTGGCACAATAGGAGAAGAAAGGAGACATTAGAGCCTATCCTCCCTTAATGACGACTTCCTGAACTTATAACTTATATAGAATTTTGGGAAACTTCACTTCTATAAGTGACTTTGTGAAATGTCTACAATTTGATATTTTGTAGGGGAATATAGCACTTCAATAACTCAATAATGAATGAGCTTTCAGATGAAGTGCATGCGTAGATCGATGTGTTTGTTGTGTTGATGTTGAACTAGGTCTTTGGATATATTAATGGAACTATGATTATCTCACTATAGGGTTGTCATATGTTGTTGGTGGAATCCAAACTCTAAAATGATCTATCGAAGCCACAAGGCTTCCTAAATTGCATTAATCGATGCTTGGTACTTTGCTTCTGCTGAAGAAAGAGAAATAGCATGTTGTTTCTTACAGTCCCAAGTGGAAGGTCCTAAAATAAGGATGAAAACATAACATGTATTAGAATTTCGATCATCAGGTTCATCGACCCAATCGAAATCATTGAAACCAACCAAAAAGGAGTCCCCCCTGAGTTGTAATGTATCATGAACTAAATTGTACTCCAGACATGTCGAAGTATCCTTTTAGCTACTTTCCAAGGAATTTCATGGGGTGTTTTCATATACTGGGCAACAAGAACAACAAGAAAGGAAATATCAATATGGGTATGAGTCAAGTATAAGAGGATTCCAACTAGCTGACAGTGCAAAGTGGCATCAACTTTGGGAAAAGTATAGGTGGCAACAAGTTTGACTTCACACTAGAAGGGAGAACCAGATGGTTTAGAATATTCCATGTGAAAGTGACGAATAAGGTCATAAGCATAATTAGACTGGGAAAGAAAAATCATTTCCTTGGTTTGCAAAACTTGGAGTCCAAGGAAATAGTGCAAATAACCCAATTCAGTCATTTCAAATTTTTTCTTAAGGATAGTTTTCACATGGTTTAAATTTTTTGGGTCACTTCCAGTGAGGATAAGTTCATCAACATAAAGGAAAAGGATTATGATATGGCTTCCTAATTTCTTGGTATAGACATTAGGGTCAAAATTACATCTAGAAAAGTCAGTGTCAAGAATAAAGTTGTCCATTTTTTCATACCAAGCTTGAGGAACTTTCTTAAGACCCTAAAGAGATTTTTTAGGAAAGAAAGCAAGGATGGATTCATTATGGACATAGCCAGGAGGTTGTTCCATGTATATTTCTTCTTGCAAATCCCCATGCAAGAAGGAAGATTTAACATCCATCTGATGGACCTCCCATTTATGTGAGGAAGCAAAGGAAAGAAAAAGGTGGATGGAATTCATTTTGGCTATCGGGGAAAATGTTTCATTACAATCAATGCATTCAACTTGAGAGAACCCTTTGGAAACTAATCGGCCTTGTTTCCTTCATCACTTCCAATTGATGTATACTTTTTTATGTAGACCCGTTTACATCTAACTAGTTTTTTTCCTTTCAGAAGAGGTACAATATCCCAAGTATCATTTTCCATTAAAGAATGACAATCTTCATTCGTTGTTGTATCCCAATTTGGATGACCTGATGCTTCTGCAAATGTATTTGGACCATGAGTCTCTGAAAATTGAGCCAAAATAAAGGAGGCTCACTAGAAATGTGACTGTGTGTGATGATAATATGAAGGATCACTGGCAAGATCATTAGTTGATTCTCATGTTAAACAGACCCATCTAGGAAGCGGTGGTGTTGGTTTAGGTTCATGTTCAATGGACTCATCCGGAGGAAGGTGAGTAGGCAAAGGTGTATTTTCATTCTCATTATCATCATATGAAGAAGAAGAAACTAGAATAATAACATAATATGGCACACACGTCGAATATGGCTCGCAAGACGAAGAAGTCAAAAACGTTGAATTAGGCTCACTGAATAAGAGATTTTCATCATATTAACATCTCTTCGAATAATAATTTCATTATAGTGAGTTTGAAGAAGTTTGTAACCTTTTACATCTTCATAATATCCAACAAATATACACTTCTCACTTTCAGGATGCAATGCTTTCCTTTTCTCATCAGGGATGTGAGCCCATGCTACACTGCAAAATACATAGAAGTGGCTTACATCTATATTAAGTTTATTCCATCCTTCTTTCGGTGTTGTATTTTTTAGAGCCTTAGTGGGAGTGATATTTATTATGTAATTTGCATAATTAATGGATTCCACCCAATAATTAAGACTTAATCCCTTAGATTGAATCATACAATTAGCCATTTATTTTAATGTGCGATTCTTTCTCTCAACGACACCATTTTGTTGTGGTGTATATGGAACAGTGTGTTGCAATTGGATGCCCTTTGTAGTGTAGTAATTTGTAAAATTATTGTTCACATATTCACCTCCATTATTTTTTCTTAACCTTTGAAGTTGATGTCCAGATTGCTTTTCTACAAGGGCCTTGTAGGACAAAAACTTGTCAAAAACTTCGCTCCTAATTTTTAGGAAGTAAAACCAAGTTTGTTTGGAAAAGTCATCAATGAAAGTTCAGAAATACTTGCACCCAAAAAATAAGGAGAATAAAGTGAACCACACAAGTGATTGTGAACAAAATACAAAGGCACTAAGGTATTCCAAGAGGCATGTTTATCAAAACTCTCCCAATGATGTTTGTCGAGAACACAACCAAGACAAACACCATGTTGGTTGTGGAGCCTGATTATTTTCCTGATTTATATGTAGGTATTTATATCCCTGTTCTGTAGGTAGAAGTTGTGTTAAGGTTTTTTACCCTAGAAGGAAACCTATTTTCTGAGGGAATTGTCTTATGATTGTGTGTGAGAGTGAATATTATATTCCAAGAGAGGAGACTGTGAGAGGAAGAAGAGGAAGTTACATCGGGTGTGTTGCAGGTTTTATCGCTTCATTTTGAGGGATAATAAAAAGGAAATACCTAGAAATTTATTTGGTGGATGTAGCCCACACAATGTGAATTATGTATATATGTGTCTCTATTGTATTGTGTATCTTCTATGTTTTATTTACGCATTTTTATTTTATTTTATTGCTCTGTGATGTTGTTTTTCTAATACACCATCTCTACAAGAAACAAGAGGAATGCCATTCACCATATTTTGATTACATAGTTGTTGCAATGAGCGATAGTTTATATGACCAAACTACTCATGACAAATTTTACTCAATTCATTGCTATGAGAAACAAAAACTGATGTAAAATATGATGACCCAAAGTTGTTAAAATTGTACAACCTAGTAATATCATCAACAATTCTAATTTCAAGAACATGCTTAGGATATTTTAGATCCTTTATTACAACTTGGTAAGGTGAAAACTCTATGGTTTTACCTTCACCTGAATGAGTGATTTGATATATTAATAGAAGGTTGCAGGAAAGACTTGGAACACATAATACATCATTGACCATTATCTACTTGAATTGTTTCAGACCCTACAACACTAAGAGATCTATCATCACCAACAAATATTTTCTTGGTGTTACATTCATTTATGTAACGAACCTCCTCGTTACGACAACCATTCTAGTAACAGGTGCAATTTTTTATTTTATTTTTAGTTTAAGGTGTGTGCGCGCGTGTAAAAGTAGCATCACACTGAACTGTACGACGCCACTCGAAAAACAACAAGACTCAACCACGAAGTTCAGCACAAGAAGACTGAAGGCCTCAACGAGAAACTGCAACAAATACGACCATAGGCAGAGGTGCACAACGCAGACATCTAGCGACAAAAGTAAAATTGACCACTAAATACGACTGACCTCCCGCCCGTCCTACCCTGCAAAGGTTAGGACCTCCAAGACACATAAGAAACGCTCAAGCCCAGGTTCCCATTGATTTTAACCATTTAAAGTCTCAGGGCTGGCGACTGTTCTGAGGAACATGGAGGTGTCTACATCCCACCCGATACCACACACCAAGCAACTAACTGAACACAATCAAGTACAACGTAAATAAGAAGAACAAATACCTCCCTTACGGAAGGCGCATGACAAGAGGACCCGACAACAAAACCCAAAATTCAACATTATTTAAATGAATCAACAACCCTTATTTACTAACTCCGCGTAGTTTTTGTACGTAAATCTAGGTCATGGCGTCATATATGTTATTATCAAATCACAATACCAGTGTCATGTATTATTAACCATCAATCATTTATATCGCATATCCGGACCATGATCTTACCATTACAATAGCTCTTATATGCTACAACCACCAAATTCTAATAACCTTTTCAAGATAAAAACATTTAATTCCAACATGAGGAGCTCTCATGCTATGTCATTATAATCATAAATCTCAATGATAATGCAAATTACTATTATATTCACAAGTAACATCATAGTTGAAATAACACTATATCATCTTAATTTAAAATGGCCATCTATAAAATACTAGAATTTTAACATAACAGTACTTGTAAGGGGCAATATTGGAAGGGACAACTCTCACCATTAATAATGACATGATTCAAGATAACCATTAATTACAAATGTTAATATATATAAATAACATCGTAAATATGGGAACATCAATTGAGAATATCAATATGCATCCTAATCAAAATTACAATCTATAAAAGGTTAAATTTAAAATGATAATAAATAAAAAGGCAATAAAATTTAATGACAAACGTAAAAAGGGCATTATTGGATGTGGCAACTATCAATTTTTAAATACAATAATTAAAATAGCAATTAATTAAAGAGTCACGTTCCATTAACCTAATTGCCAACGCAATTAGATAACAGCAATGAGAATTAAAATGCAGATATCAATTTTTAAATACAAAAATTAAAATAACAATTAATTAAAGAGTCACGTTCCATTAACCTAATTGCCAACGCAATTAGATAACAACAACGAGAATTAAAATGCAGCTATCAATTTTTAAATACAATAATTAAAAGGGAAATATTCGGAATGTCAACTGTCAACATTACAGATGACAAGAATTAAAGGTAATCAATTAATTGAGGATGTCAATATATGGAAATTCCTCCTAAGTAGGTGACGTCGATTCAGAAATAACAGTTTATATCCGAATTATTAATGGCAATCTGTACTGGCAACTTTTAATATGAAATACAACATTAAATTTTTGGTTATTAACTACAACATTCTATGATTAGTTACAACGTTTAATCATATACGGAAGGATGGCATTCTACAAGTACCACCTTTAGTATTCATTATAACTTGAACTATTAAATATTAATTACTACCTTCAATAATTGCTTACAGCATTTAATTATGGAATGAATGTAGCATTTTATCATGGCCCCATTCTATTTGCATTACACAATTAATATTTAAATTTTAAATGCAACATTCAATAGTCGATTTTAGCATTTAAGTAGGGACGAGAACTGGCATTTGTAAGGATCCTGTTATTCTACATTCTGTCATTATTATAAATGCAACATTCCCTTGCAGCAATCCGCTATAAGATTAGCAACGACATGCAATGGTCAAGCTTTACAATATCTCACGCCAATCCAGACAACAGTTAAAGAAATTTCCATTCTTCAGCCACGACAGCTGTATACAAAATCAAAACGCAACTATATACAAAATCAACGCAACTGTATGCAGCTGTAACCAAAACGCAATGGTATTCACGCCCAAAATGACAGTAACCCAACACACCGCTTAACAGTGGCAAACGCCCATAACGCAACTGTATACAGCTGTTACCAAAACGAAACTATATACACGCCCAAATGACAGTGACCAACACGCCTCTTCACAGTGGCAAACGCCCAAAGTACCAGTTTACAACCACGCTCCACACCAGAGTGCAAAATGCCCATTGTAACAGTATACACATACACCCCAAGCAGTGGCAGAAACGCCAATATACAGAAGCCAAAAAAAATACGCCCAGTAACGGTGCCCAAAACACCCAAACCCATGACCAAATGACCAATGTAAAATCGCCCATGATGGAAGGCTCACTGTACAATATAAATTCGACCATTGAAGGAAACTCACTGTGTAAAACAAAATCGACCATTATCCCAACAAAAACGCACTGAATCAAGTTGTAGTCTGTGGAGATAACATCATCCAAGCAATAACAAAAGCCCATAACCAAGCGAACGCCCATAGATGAATCGCTCACAAGTATACCAAATGCCCAACAGAAATGGCTCTCTGTGCGTAGTAAAATACCTAATAAGGATGCTCGCTGGGTAAAGGAGGATGCCCGTAATAATAATGGCTAAAAACGCCCAATACATAGTGGCAAAACTCCCCAAAACAAAAGAAAAGCGCAACTCATTAACCTTTTAAAACGCAGACCAAACCCCCAACGCATTGCCAAAAGATGACGAATTGACAGAAGATAAATTGAAGGCCAGGTTACAATGATTGCCAGAAGATAAACAATTTGCCAGCGGTAAAAATGAATTGATGGTGGTACTCCAGAGATAAACAATTTTTTTTTTTTTTTTCTTTTCGTTCAGTTACCATTAAATAAGACGAATCGCCAGATGCAAATTAACACTAACTATTGATAAAACGAATTTGCCAGGAACAAGTTTTTCAACAAGACATCAGAAACATTTTAGCACTAACCATTTATAAACAATTTCTCCATAATTAACATCATACCATTGCCACTCGCCCGCTTCGGAAGATGTCCCGCGCTCCGTGCCGCGTCCGCTCTCCTCGCCGCTCCCGCTCGCCGACCACAGAAAGCTCACTGGTACCTCCCAGCCAAACGCTAGGGGTACTCTGCTTCCCCCTTAGCCCCCCGAGCCGCAAAGGGGCCACACAAGAACCAGAGATAACACTAGCTTCTCAGCTCGCCTCCACGGTTGAGCTACCACTCCAACACAACTGAGATAGACCCAACTCCTCACAAGAAATCCGTCAAACCACAATTCGGCAGCGTAACGTTACGCTAACCGTTCATCCCTTCTTCCTTCCTTTCCCTTTCTTTTATAGAAAAAATGAGAGCCACCTACTTTCCTAATCATTAATTAATTAATTTTTAATGACAAACCTCTAAACAATCTCCGTCGTCCAAGTGTCACTCATCCCTAGGGTTCTCCAACAATTAATTTCTTTTTAATAATTAAAAGACTAAATTCCCTCACTCCCCCAAAATCGCTCCTTAAATTACTCCTAGGGTTCCTAGATCCCCTCTCATGCTTTTAATCACT
>ML805081.1:79361-100396 GCA_009831015.1 Picea engelmannii | reverse complement strand
GGTAGTAAAAACATCCTGTCATATAATTTAACGCATCATAATGAAGGAAAAAGTTTTATCATCATAAAAATCCAGATCACTTGCGAGCAAGTGTCCTCAAAGAATAAGTTTGGTAAGTGCGCCAGAGCGGGATGTTACATACAACCCCTCTTGGTCTAAACTTCGTCTTGAAGTTTCTCAGTATAAATGCCAAAATAAAGGTACCATAATATCATAAATACCACAGTATCATAAGTCTATCTATCAAACAAAAATGGAAACTGCTGGCGCATATCACATGTGTCCTCCCAGGTCACCGAGTGCGGACTATAGCTGTCCCACTGGACCTTGACCTGATTTACCGTTCGACGTCGTAACTGTCGAATGCGCTGATATAAAATACGAACTGGCTCAGCCGTGAGCGCTCCCTCGTTCGATACCTGCAAGGAACTCATGTCAATCATGTGTGTAGGATCACTAACATAATGTCTCAAAACAGATACATGAAAAACATCGTGCATACGCCTCAAGGAATCAGGCAAGGCTAGTCGATAGGCCACGGGCCCCTTTCTCTCCACAATATTGAAGGGTCCCACGAACCTAGGAGAGAGTTTATCTCCCTTTCCAAACTTGATCGAACTCTTATGCGGTTTTACTCGCAATAAGACTCGCTTGCCGACCTCGTAACTACGGTCGACTCGGTGCGCATCGACATAACTCTTCTGTCAATCCTGCGCTTCCTTTATCGTTTGTCTTATGGTTTTCATCTGCTCTTCCATTACTTGGATCGCTTCTGGTCCCACCAGGACCCTATCCTCAAGTTGATCCCAACTCAAGGGCGTCTGACACGGTCGCCCATAAAGAAACTCAAAAGACGCCATCTTAATGGTGCTCTGGTAACTGTTGTTATAAGCGAACTCTACTAGATGCAAGAATTCCTCCCAACATTTTTGTTGGTCCATCACGTACATGCGCAACATGTCTTCCAAGGTTTGGTTCGTTCGTTCTGTCTGTCCGTCAGTCTCTGGGTGGTATGCAGTACGAAAGTTTAGTTGAGTTCCCAAGGCCTCCTGGAAACTCGTCCAAAATTGTCCTGTAAAGACCGATCCTCGATCGGATATAATCTTCTTAGGCACGCCATGCAGCCTCACAATCTCACTGATGAAAACTCTCGCTATGTCAGGTGCCTGATACATCGTACGCACTGGAATAAAGTGAGCACTCTTTGTGAGAGTGTCTACTACTACAAAAATCTAGTCGTGTCTCCTTGCCGTCAGTGGCAATCCAACAATGAATCCATCGAAATGACTTCCCATTTAGATTCCGAAATGACATGTGGTTGTAGTAATCCTGTCGGGTGTCTATGTTTAGCCTTTACCTGCTGGAACTCTAGACATCTAGCCACAAAGTTGACTATGTCGGCCTTCATTCCTTTCTAGAAGAACAAGGGCTTAAGTTCTTCCCTCATCTTCGTAACTCCCGGGTGAGCCATGTAAACTGCTCTATGAGCCTCGCTCAGAATCAACATCCTCAACTCGTCGTTTGGCGGTACGTAAATCCGGCCTCTAAAACTTAATAAACCATCGCTATCAAAATAATATCCCTCAAATCGTGGTACCATCATAGTGTTTTGTCCGATAAAATCCTCGACTTCTTTGTACCAGTCATCGTCACGCGGTAAAGTGAGAATCTTCTCACGTAGATTTGTTTGAAGAGGAAACACCGAAAATATGCGTGGCCTCCGACTCAAAGCATATGCCACTCGGTTCACTGTTCCCTTTATGTAAGTAATCTCCAAGTCGTACTCGCTAAGCAATTCCGACCAACGCCAGTGTCGCGCGTTCAGGTCACTTTGCGTAAAAATGTGTTGTAATTCACAATGATCACTCTTTAGTTCAAATTTTCGTCCAACAAGGTAGTGTCTCCAAACCTTTAAGGCATATACGATGGCTAATAACTCCAAATCATGCGTCGCGTAGTTTTCCTCATGCCTTCTTAATTTCCTCGAAATGTAAGCAATCACTCATCCGTCTTGCATCAAGACTCCACCTAAACCTTCTTTGGATGCGTCAGTGCATACCAAGAAGTCTACATCCATGTCAGGGACCTTTAGTATCAGCGTTGTTGTCAACAACTCCTTAAGCCTTCGAAATGCTTCCGCGCATTTCTCAGTCCAAACAAACTTCTTGTTTTTCTTCTGCAACTCCGTGATCAGACCTGCTATCTTCGAAAATCCTTCGACAAACCGTCGATAGTATCCTGCTAAACCCATAAAACTACGCACTTCTGTGACATTCGTCGACGCAGGCCATTCCATAATAGCCTCAACCTTGGTTGGATCCATGGTGATACCTTTGCCGGAGATGACATGCCCTAATTAGTGAATCCTGGATTGATAAAAAGAGCATTTGGACAACTTCCCATATAATTTGTGTTCTCGTAAACATTGTAGTACCAAGTGCAAGTGATCATCATGCTCCTCCGTCATCTGAGAGTAGTTCAAAATATCGTCAATGAATACTTGGAAGAACTTGTCCAGGTACTCGCGGAACACCCCGTTCATCAAGCTCATAAATACCCCTGGGGCGTTTGTCGGTCCAAATGGTAAAACTATAAATTCGTAATGTCCAAATCTTGTCTTAAAAGCGGTCGTAGGGACGTCATCTTCCTTGATCCATAACTCGTGATACCCTGATCGCAAATCGATCTTAGAGAACACCGTCGCACCCTTCATCTGATCAAACAGATCGTCAATTCTTGGTAAGGGGTATTGATTTTTTATCATAGCCTTGTTCAGTTGACGATAGTCAATGCAAAGCCTCCACGATCCGTCCTTCTTCTGAATGAAAATAACGGGTGCACCCCACGGTGACACACTAGGACGTATCAGTCCTAGGTCCAGCAACTCCTTCAGTTGCATTTTTAACTCTTGCAACTCCAGGTTCGACATCCGATAAGGCGTTCTTGCTATTGGTTCGGTCCCCGGTTTCAAGTCTATCGTAAACTCCAATTCTCTTTCTGGCGGCATCCCAGGCAACTCCTCTGGAAATACATCCGCAAACTCCTTCACCACCGGAAGGTGTTCTAGACCTTCTGCTACTCCCCTTTCGTTGAGCGCAAGGATCGCATAAAGCTTGCACCCCTTGCGCATACTCTTCTGTAACTGTAAGGAAGAGACGAACCTCAGGGATACTCCCTGGTTCCGTCCTACTATCACACGTCTCTGTCCTTCATCATCGACTAAGCTCAATCGTTTTGTCTTACAGTTGAGTATCGCCTCATGCGATTCCAACCAATCTATGCCGATCACAACGTCATAAGATCCTAAGATCGTGACGTACAAGTTGACCCTTGTGACAAACTCTCCCAGGTTAAGGGCACAGCCCGTAACCTTTCCTCCGACCTTCTGTTTGGCACCCGAAGCCATCTCCACGAAGCTAAACTCATCCTGTTCGACTGCCTTTACCTTAATCCTTTTCAGCGTTGCACCAGAAATAAAACTCTCAGTAGCACCTGGGTCTATCAAAATATTAAGGGTCTGGTCAGCGACAGTACCTGTCGTCTCGAGCACAGTCGACTGGTGCTCTACATGGCGGTTATTCACCGCTGCATAAATCTGATGGGCCTTGCCCATATCTCCCACTATAGTAGGTCCGGCTGATCCGGACGCTTTGGTCCTCTCCATAGGACAATCACGCTGGTAGTGTGGCTCCCCACACGTCCAACACCCCTTCTTTGGCCTAGTAGTCTTGGTACCCGAAGTAGAAGATGACGGCCCACTGGCCTGGAAACCTGGTCTGTTCTGCTGAACAGGCCTAAACTGCTGCTGCTGCGGGCGACGCTGCTGCTGCTACTGTGGTCCTCGGTAAGGTGTCTGCTGCTGAGGCGGAGGTCGTCGAGGTGTAGTGAGCGTGGATCCCCTCTAGAAGACACGATATCCCAGCATATGTCTCGTCGGTGTCTGATGCTGCGGTGTACCAGTGGAACCCTGCCTGGCTGGTCTCGATGGAGTCCTAGTCTAACCCCCGCTGATAAGCTCCTCTTCCGCTATGAGGGCATTTTGGACAGCATCCTGCAAGGTTTGAGGCATCAGAATCCTAACCTTTGCACGCAGGTTTCCGTTAAGGCCAAACACGAACCTGTTGACCTTGAGCTTCTCAGTGTTCAGATGCGGAGCATACCGGAGCAGCTCCATAAAATGTGCCTCATACTCGGGCACCGTACGACCTCCCTGTCGTAAGGCGTTGAACTCATTGAGCTGATGCTCAATGAATTCCTCAGAAAGATACCTCTCCCGGAACCGTTCCTCGAACAGTTCCCTTGACACGTCCTCAATGGCCATGTTCAGCTACGGTAGGAGCGTCTTCCACCATAGAAGAGCACTCCCCTTTAGTTGGAAGACCGCCATGCGGACCTTCATGTTGGAGGTATAATCGCAAAGTGCGAAGCACATCGCCATATTCTCCAACCATGCCTCAGCGGCTGCACCGTTCGGGGCACCAAAGAACTCAGGAAATTTCACCTTCTCGAGTTCATGGTGAATGCTACCTGTAACGGCTGGTGCGCACGGCGGAACCTCAACAGGTGCCAGTGCCCTGGCCTCATCTCTGTCCAATCTGCTGATCAGCGCCTCAGACATGCGCTGGAAAGATCTCATCATCCCCACAACATCGGCAACTGCAATCTACTCCTATCCAAGGACCTACTCGCCTCCCTGGGGGTTAGACCCCTCAGGAGTGGATGTTGTTGGAGGCGTCACGCCTCCTCCCCTAGCACCCCGTCATCTGCCTCCGCGGCATCCTCTAACCATGATTACCTGCACACACATAATCAACTCGATCAACAAGAGAATAATCAACATAATCATGTCAACGGAACCCGTAGTGAATCCCAAGTCACGGGTCAAACCCACTCTGATACCATATGTAACGAACCTCCTCGTTACGACAACCATTCTAGTAACAGGTGCAATTTTTTTTTTAATTTTTAGTTTAAGGTGTGTGCGCGCTTGTAAAAGTAGCATCACACTGAACTGTACGACGTCACTCGACAAACAACAAGACTCAATCATGAATTTCAGCACAAGAAGACTGAAGGCCTCAAACGCAACTGTATACAGTTGTTACCAAAACGAAACTTTATACACGCCCAAATGACAGTGACCAACACGCCTCTTGATAGTGGCAAACGCCCAAAGTACCAGTTTACAACCACGCTCCACACCAGAGTGCAAAATGCCCATTGTAACAGTATACACATACACCCCAAGCAGTGGCAGAAATGCCAATATACATAAGCCAAAAAAAATACGCCCAGTAACGGTGCCCAAAACGCCCAAATCCATGACCAAACGACCAATGTAAAATCGCCCATGATGGAAGGCTCACTGTACAATATAAATTCGACCATTGAAGGAAACTCACTGTGTAAAACAAAATCGGCCATTATCCCAACAAAAACGCACTGAATCAAGTTGCAGTCCGTGGAGATAACATCATCCAAGCAATAACAAAATCCCATAACCAAGCGAACGCCCATAGAGGAATCGCTCGCAAGTATACCAAACGCCCAACAGAAATGGCTCTCTGTGCGTAGTAAAATACCGAATAAGGATGCTCGATGGGTAAAGGAGGACGCCCGTAATAACAGTGGCTAAAAACGCCCAATACACAGTGGAAAAACGCCCCAAAACAAAAGAAAAGCGTAGCTCATTAACCTTTTAAAACGCAGACCAAACCCCCAACGTATTGCCAGAAGATGACTAATTGACAGAAGATAAATTGAAGGCCAGGTTACAATGATTGCCAGAAGATAAACAATTTGCCAGCGGTAAAAATGAATTGATGGTGGTACTCCAGAGATAAACAAATTTTTTTTTTTTTTCTTTTCGTTCAGTTACCATTAAATAAGACGAATCGCCAGATGCAAATTAACACTAACACTAACGAATCGTCAGCCTGCATCATCAACCATCATGTCAGATCATGTCAACAGCATATCATAAAATCAATAGTCATATCATCAAAAAAAAACAATATCACCGTAAATGAAACAACTCGAATAACCCACTCCCTGACTCAATCCGGAGTCCAAGGGAGTTCCACTGATGCCTCTGCATCCTCAAGGTCTGAAACCCTGCACACTCAATGAAACTGAGTCAGCAGCACCTGTCTACATCAAGGTAGTAAAAACATCCTGTCATATAATTTAATGCATCATAATGAAGGAAAAAGTTTTATCATCATAAAAATCCAGATCACTTGCGAGCAAGTGTCCTCAAAGAATAAGTTTGGTAAGTGCGCTAGAGCGGGATGTTACAATTTAGAGAAGAAAATATGGCTTTATCCTTATCCCTATGATAATATGCTCCATAATCAATAAGCCACTCATCAGAAGAAGAAGTATAAGTTGCATTGAAGGAGAAACCAGAAGAAGAAAGTGCATGTCCATGAGAAGAAGAATTAGAAGAAGAAGAAGAATCAATACTTATGTTGTGCTTCTTCATTGTTGCTTCCAGAGCTTCCATCTTCTTAAAACATTTGGACTCCACATGACCATCATTCCCAGAAAAGTTGCAATGTTTGTCAGTCTTCTTATTTTTAGATTTTTCTACTTTGTCACCATTAGGAGCAGCTGGAGGAGAGGGTTTGGGACCCTTATTTTTCTTTTTGTTTTGGCAATAATGTTGCTTCTTTGGATTCTTGGATTTTTCTTTTTGTTGGGCCACTAAGGCTTTGTTGGATGTACTTGAAATGTTGATCAGTCTAATTTGCACAAGTTTATCTTGTTCTCGAATTAGAGAATCACAAAAGGACTCAAGAGAGGGTTGTTTATAAGCACTCCCTAGAGATTCTCTAGTGGCATAAAAGGTAGATACAAAAATAGAATATTCACTACCAAGCTTAGAAAAAATAGCATATATGCGTCGATCTTCCTTCAAATATAGTTGGCACTCTATACACAAAATTCTAGGTGTTTTGAACTTAGATAAGTAATCTTAAATGTAAGGAAAATAATTTGGACTTAAAGTCATTAACTAATTTTCCAATTAGTGAGATCGAATAATATTGTGTTTACCAAACACAACTTCAATCTTTTCCCAAGATTCAAGAGCCATGTGGAAAGTAGAAGTTGGTCAGCGTGGTGATACCCCTCCTAATAACCTCACCTAAAAAAGTTACTTATGAAGTGACCCACTTTTATAGAAAAAGTGGGGATCACTTTTACAATGAAGTTACTTTTCAAATAAAGTTGCATGCAAACTAAATAACTTAAAATAAAATATTATAACTACCTATAGTGAGTCACTTTTATAATTTAAGTGAAATACACTTTACAATGAATGCATGAACTTTTAAAAAAAAAGTTACAAAAAGAAGACTTGAACTCAAGACCTCTTACTTCATAAGGCAACTTTTAACCATGTGAGCTAGTGCAAAACATATTGTATTATTTAGAAGGGGGATTGGAAGTATTGTTGTTGTTGTGGAAGATGTCCTTGGAGAGTGTGCTCATAAAAAACTCTTTCCACAAAAGACAAAAAATCAATTTCTCAATGGAAACAAGGGTTAGATGTCGGTTAGCTTACTTGGAAAATGCAAGTTTTTTCTTTGTTTCTTATTTACCGAGTCCGCATAGAGAGTCTGACAAAGAGCATACATAGACAATAAAACTCTTTCCACTATATTTATAATTTGTCGAGATCGCACAAAGTGCGGGGAAAAGAGCATGTGCAGATTGAAAAGAGTAGAAACCCAGAAAAGAAAATAGAAAACTGAAATAAAACCGAAATATGATCTTTGCAAAAATTTAAAAAGGGCGTATTCATATTTTATACCTACGGATCTGACTTAAATGGTTGTACATTGGGCATATGAAAACCTTTTCAAGTGAAAAAAAAAATGTTCCTCACTAAAATGAGTGCTCCAGACACAATGGAATAGTCCTATCAACCAAAAAATGTATAGAAATGGAAGAAACCATAGATGGAAAAAAATGACTTCAATATCTCAATCTACAACGAGAGTGGGTATTCAGATGCACTCTTTCCCACAAAACTTGTAATGTTTGTCAATATTATTACTTTTAGATTTTTCTCCTTTGTCACCATTAGGAGTGAAATCTAGCTGAGAGGGTTTGGGACCCTTGTTTTGTTTATTGTTGTGGTGAGGATATTTCTTTTGGAGATTCATCGATTTATCTTTCTGCTAGGCCACTAAGTCTTTGTTAGAGGTACATGCAATGTTGATCACTCCAATTTTCACAAGTTTATCTTGCTCTCTAATCAAGTCATCACAAAAATACTCAAGAGTGGGATCTTTATAGGCACTCACAAGAGAATCTCTAGTGGTATAAAGGTAGATGCAAATATAGAATATGCACTACCAATCTTAGAAATGATAATGTATATGCATCGGTCTTCCTTCAGATATATTTTGTAGTCTCTACATAAAATTATAAGTGTTTTGAATTGAGATAAATAAACACAACTTCAAGCTTAGTCCATGTTGCATCAGGAGCATCGATTCCTTGAAGGTGAAACCTTAAGTTAGGAGAGATGGACATTCCTATTATTCCACGTTCTTCGTCACTCTTATTATCCCATTTGAATTTATTTTCATCATTAGTGGGTTCTAGTTCTTTTCCCAAGGTAATATGGTACAATCCTTTACTTCTTAATACATCTTACATATGTGATTTCCATGAGAAGTAGTTGGTAATGGTAAGAAAAATATCACTAAGAGATGCCATATTAGAATATGCAGAACAATATGAAACTGATGGTTTGGACGAAAATATCTCAAAAAAATAGGTTGTTTAAAAAACAAAAATGGCACTGAAAACAAACTTTAGATGTGAAAGTTATTCTCTTTTGAAAAAAGGCATAAACGATAACCAAAGAGCCACATGGCAAGTAGAAGTTGGTCCATGTGGTGATTCTCCTCTTATATATTTTTTCCTATAATCTCACTTTTAAATAAGATACTTATGAAGTGAACCACTTTTATAGAATAAACGAGAATCACTTTTACAATGAAGTTACTTTAAAAATGAAATTTGCTTGCAAAACAAATAACTTCAAATAAAATATTAAAGTTATTTAATAGTGATTCACTTTTATAATTAAGTGAAATTCAGTTTACAATGAATGCATGAACTTTTCAAAAAAAGTAACAAAAAAGAGACTTGAACTCAAGACCTCTTACTAAGTAATTTTCAACCAAGTAAACTAGTGCAAAACATATTAGTCTTAAGAAGGATAATTGGGGGTGTTGTTGTTGTTGTAGAAGATGTCCTTGGAATGCATGCTCAATAAAATCTTATTTTCATCCATTCACTCACAAAAACAAAATCGCTTTGGATCTTTCTAAAATGGTTGTATCTTGATTTTGTTCCCCCACAACCACCAACTAGAATTCTCCAACCCAATAGAGTTTTAGTGGGTCCCCCCTATAAAACAAAATTGCAAGGTATTGTGTCACTACAAGTTTGATTTGATACTAACATAGGAAACTACTATTTTTCTAATACAATCTATATTATAACCCAACAATTGATGATGTAGATCTAATGTTTTGAGATTTTATACTTGTTTATTGTTTTACACTCATCCGAAAAGATCAAATTCATTAATTTCCTCAACCACAAGGTAATTCTTCAATGATCTGACAACAATTGATAACCAAAAAATTGATTTCTCACATAGAAAATGCTATTCATAATGAAATATAAAACTACTTTGATTTATAATTTCGATGGAACCTTTCCAACAGAAATATCACAAATACTTTTATTGGGATTACTTCTATAGGAACACCTTTTCATGTTAGTAAAAGTAGACTCCGACGAAACTCATCCCAATAGTTGTTTCCTTCCAATTGCACATTTGCGATGAGTCTAAAATTGAATACTTTGCATATGTGTTGGTTGGTTATTGGTTTAAGAGGATTGTCTTAGCAATACAAGTTTAAAGCCTATGTGGGTCCCCTATAGAGATAAATTCAACACAGAGAAAGAATTGATTGGTTTACTGATCATTTTACACGCAGTCATAATCCTCCCCACAAACTCAACCTTTTGGAATAACACATTTTTTCGAGGGAGAAATATCCCTTAATAAATTTCCCTTCGAAGTTTTAAAATGAAGAGACTCTCCCTCTCCGATGACAAAACACTCCAACCATTCTTATTTATAACTTGTCATCGGGGTCGTTCTATTGAATATGCTTCCCGATAATAATTCTCCCAACAGTTCAGAAAGGAAAAAGATAAACCAACTATTAACATCTTATCCTTAGCACACAATTTGATATATGCAAGGGAATATTACATGATTCTCTCTCATCGAAGCCTCTCAATGACCTAACCTTTCTTGTTCCAATGAAAACAACTTCGATAACACCATTTAGAGTCTGCTATCAAATTTTAATCTCTAGCATGCACTTTCTCTCCCATGGAACCTTATCGATAACATGATCGAAAAACATAATTTGCCTATCTGATGGAAATTTTTTCTTATCACACTTCCCAATGCAAATGGGAATATTCTTCAATACTCTCCCATCAGAGCAACAAATGATCATGAAATTGTTCCCACTCAAATAGAATATCCTTCTGATAACACTCTTATAATTTTTAAACTTTGATTGATAGATGTTACACCTCTGATACATGAATTTGAGCAATCTGTACCTTCAAATGCATTGATGGAAAGGTGATGTTTTTCCTGTAAATGAGTTGTCGTGCACATAAAATTAATTTCACAAGTTAGGCTAAATTCACATCTACATAGTAACTTCTAAACCCTCCTTGACTCATTATTTACCTCTGTGAGTTTATTGAAACACTTTAATTTTCATACTTCAATCATGAACTAGCTATAAGCCTTGATCCCAATCCAAGAGTATCAGGTATGCTATTGTTTTAAATTTATGTATTACTATATTTTTATATATTTTAGATGGACTTATATGTTTCCCACTGATCCTAGGAGAAAAAAAATGCATCATGACATGCTCAAATTCCATAAAGGAAAGAAATCTTGTAGCACCTATTCCAACTCCTGCACCAAATCTTACAGGGAATCCAGGGGATGTCTTGGTGACAGATACCAGATACCATACCGGAGAAGACCATTTCCCCATGTACGATGAGATATAAAATGTTGGACAATTGGTTTGGCCAGTTGGTTGTCATTGATGTCAACCCTAATATATTGATGTCAACCCTTGGAGAGGTACAAAGATGTGGATAATATTGTTGGAAAGTTGATTGAAATTTTCATGATTAATATTAATGATGATTTATTTGGGTGCATTTGATGTAGTCTACATGTATCCCCAAAGGTGTGTTTATGGGACCCAAAGTTGGTTGAGGAATATGGACATGAAGGACAATGAAATTTTAGGCAAGAAACTCATAGATGTATAGTCCTTATCGTTTCATTTTCGGTGATATGTGGTATGCCACATGGTTCCTCACGGTCACAAAGATATGGCCTTGTAAATTTGGAAACCCTGAAGAATGGTCAAGAAGCCCCAATTTGGTTACAAGGAAATGAATGAAAGGGTAAAGTTGTTGTAACAAGAAATTATAGAAACCCCTAAGTTTAAGGAGAGAGGTTACTATGAAAAAGTATATAAGCACCTCAAGGAGTCTCTCATTAGAGCACTCACACACTTACAATTGAATATCTATCATGTGAATGTTATGGTCTAGTATTCTGATCTATTGGCTAGTTTGTGACAACATTTTTAAAAGGTAGAAAAGAAAGGTCAAAGGTGAAAGTCTCAGAGTTGCAGTTGGAGAATTTGGAAGTTGATGCTTCCTATGAATGAATTCTTGATATATATATATATATATATAAGAATTACGTGGTTTTCTCCCATTTGAGTTTCCACGTAAATATTGGTGTATTGTGTATTTGATGTGTTGTTGTTGATGTGCTTATACTTATGATTATATGCTCATGATATACAATCATAATAAAATGCCGAACATTGTTGTTAAAGTGAAAGAATATATATTATGTATAAAAATGGTATAACTCCTCATAGTGATTCACCCCACCTCTTAGTATTTCAACAATTGGTATCATAGTAGGTTCCTTCAGAAAACAATTTAACAACTGGAGGGTAGATCATGGAGAGAAACAGAACAAAAGAGTTATGCAAAAGTTCTCAAAGGAAGGAATCATGGTCAACAAGAATCAGAAAGGAATGTATATCGAAGACCTTCTACATTCAGGAAGCAGAGAAGGTTCAATCATTATGAAAAATACAACCAAACAGAAGATTTTGATCAGTTGAGGCAAGATTTCAGAAGGACTACACCATAAAGAAGATCATTCACTCACAAGTATGTAAATTTATTTTATGGTAATTTCTTTAACTGTACTAACTTTGGACATAAAGTTGTAGACTGCAGTGCTTATGAAAGAAATGATCAGGAAAGAAATGCTTATGTGGCTCCACATAATATTGAATGTTACAAATGCCACAACTATGGAAAGATAGCTTGAAATTGTAGAAGTGTGATAAATCCTCCCATGAAAGAAAATATTGATGATAAATATAAGAATGCTTGGAGAATAAGTGAAAAACAAGAAGAATAGGTAAATGAAGAACAAGTCCAAGGAATCGTACTTACAGGATTTGCAGCAACACAAGATCATGATGAATTTATAGGCAAATAAGAAAGTGTCGAAATTCAGGAAGAGGATGATGAAGAAGATGTCAAAAGTCAAGATGATGATAGAATTCATAAAGAGTATGAAAAAGAAGATGTCTCCACAGACGAAGAGGAAGATTACTCCACATCAGAGTAAATTTGGGTCATTTTGCGACGGTAATTTCGTTGTGTGCGCGATGTTCTGTCATGGATATGGTGACAAATCTTAGACCCCCAAAACATCATATCGAGTTTCATGGAAATTATGACAACCAAAGGATATCGTCGTCTACAAGAGGACCTAAGGATGTAGTATCATTTTTCGTCGTATGAAATACGACCGAAAGATGTTGTTGCACGAAAGACGACTAAAAGATATCGGCACACGAAGGAGGACCGAAAGATTTTGTCACACGAAAGACGACCGAAATATGTCGTCGAATGAAAGATGACCGAAATATGTAATTTCATGAAAGACGACCAAAATATGGCGTCGCACGAAAGACGACCAAAAGATGTCGTCACATGAAAGACAACCTAAATATGTCATCGCGCGAAAGACGACCGAAAGTTGTCGCCGCATGAAATATGACTGAAATGTTTCATCGCATGCAAGACGACCTTAGGTCATCTACTGCGAGACTAATTAGAGCGATGAAGTTTCAATGCCATCGAAGAATCATCAATACCATTGACGATATCTGAGTATTTAAAAAAAAATGAGATTAATATTAACAAAATATCTAATGCATTACAAGGTGGAATTGCCTAAAGAATTTGACAATTATTGATATTCAATATGAAGGATATCTAAGATTACAAAGCGAAATAAGATTATGCACTAAGGAAGACATGAAATATGATTAATGCAACCATATTCCCAAGAAGAAGAAAAAATGTTTTAAGGAAGTGATAGGTGAGAAGGTTTTCAAGACACATGGTACGTCATATAAACCGTATTTAATAAAATGGAAGGACAAAATTATAGAGGAAATCACTTGATGTGAGGCAGGATAGAGCCACCTTGGGCTACCAATTATTTGTTCTATTGTTTTTCTTAATTTCTTTTCTTTTGCATCATCAATGATCGCCTTCCACTCCCTATCTAGAATTGATGGAGGGCACTCGTACCTAGGGTTCATCTATACACATCGCTAATATATTTTAAAATTCTCCCACTATAGAGGAGACTGTTTTTTTATTGAAGGTCTCTACTCCAAAGAGACCTCAAGATAATCCAAAAGTTCATTTTTGAGGTTGGAATTATGGAAATTCTACCTCGTGTGTATGGTTTCCCCAAAAATAAACAAGGCCTTGCTCTCTAGGTGCCTATAAAAATGGTCATTTCCTACATGCAAAAATATATGATCAGTACATAAAAAAAATAACTTTAAATTATGGTTATTACCTTGTATGTCCTAAATTGTGTCATAACCATATTAGTCCTTTCTATGATGTCTGGAGTTTGATCTGCACGGTTTGACAAGAGAGCAAGTTCCTTTTTCACTTTAATGATATTCTTTTTAATCATTGCCATTGGATTAGGAGATGAATACAAATCCTTCTCGTCGAGGTAATCATGATCATCATGGCCTACATACTACATATTTCAATAAAAACAATGTTATTTCAGTTATATAAACAAATGAAATAACTAATCATCACACAAATAAAATTATATAAACAAATAATAAAATTCACGTAGAATCAAAGTCGAATTTGTTAATCGTTTACATGTTTTGCATCTATCCCTTTTCCACGATCATCCTACCACATTATAATATAATTAGAAACCCGAAACATTTAAAAAATTGTTAGCGATAACAAAAAATTAATTTCCACACAAATAAAATTATATAAATAAATAATAAAATTTGCATTAAGTGTAAATCAAAATTGTTAATCGTTTACATGTTCTGTGGCTAACGCTTTTCCATGATCAACCTCCCACATTATTATAAAATTGGGACCATAAAATGTTTTAGACGTTGTTAAAGATACAAAAAATATAATGCAATAAGTATAGGTTTCTTAAAGAGGTGTTGCATAAGTACCCACACACCATTAATTAATGTTTATATTTGATTCAAATGGTAATCCATTGATAACTCTTCCCCATGAGATATATTTTTTATCATGCACACGGCTACCCAATTCCCTTCCTGTCCCTCATATATGCAATTTGATTTCTTATTTGTTGTCCTGGGTTGTGTGTTGTTTATAAACCCTATGATATTACCGGAAGCTTTAGGCCTTCCATCAATATAGATAGTGGCTCCCTTATTTTTATCGTTGTTTATTAGTTGTATATAATTTGTGGTGAGTGCATATCTTCGCATACTTCGCATGTATCGGACCACCCACATCCAATTGTTATAATTGTAACACAGTCCAACATAGTCCATCAATTCAATTACTATATTGTATTTTACAATTATTCCATCCATGGAAAATAGCCCCAGGCCATGTAGGAAGGATGGTGCAATGTGATATGTCATATTGTTGATAATGAAGTTAGTGTCTGATAGAGGCAATCCCTTAGGTACCCATTGTTTCACCAGATGCTTATACTTGAGTGGAACCTCTATGTCTCTTATGCTCTCATCATCATAAGACCATGATCCTCCTTCGACAAGAAAAAATTCCATGCATCTACGGAATTTTCTTCTGACCTTTTCACCTCTAGTGGTCGTTGTTCATGTATCATATGATCTACTAGATGAAATCGCATCTCCCTCAAATATTTGTCCCGAGATTCCCTCACTCGAGGAAGAAATATCTGACATGTACCTATTTGGTTGTACCTTCAGTCAATTGAATCAGATATTATGTTAGCCAGGATTGTAAGAATATAGTGAGATATCTAAAATGATACAATGAAATCATCAGTACCTCTCCTAATTGACTTAACCACATTGGAACTCTACTAAGTGATTAAAGAAGTTTTTTTTTGTTTTCTATCAAAGGTCCTTTATCAAACTTAGTTTTATGCTAACTTTGAGTGACAAAAATTGGGTTCAAAATCCCCTAAGTGGGCGTGGAAGAGTCCAAGTGAAAGTCACTTTATTCATAGATGAATATAATACAATGATTAAAGGATTAAACTATGCCAAGATAGGAATATTTTACAATTAAAAAGGGAAGTCTTAATCTATCTATGTAATATGCAAGGAGAAGGCGGATATTCTTGTAAACAGGTCATTCACAATTATGAGTGAGTTGGACGATAACAACATTTTCATCACTTGGATTGATAGCCTAAAATTATGAGGTGGGAAACTTGAGTATGATCCCTAAAATTATTTTTTAGGCCCTAATGGTTATCCTTGGACCATGGTCAGGTCCCTAATACCAATCCCTAGTGTGAAAAAACTCTTAATGGCATTCATATGTGCTTGTGGGGTAAAAATTCCTACTACATGTCATGTGTGATGGTTTCAAATCCTATACATGGCCCATGAACCATAAAAACATCTTTTAGTACCTAAGACATGATTGGTCTTTATCCTTGGTGCTTTGAGTCATTGTTCATGGAATAAATATTGAAATATTTATATAGTAATTGAGGCTCATTATTTCCTCCTATTACCATGGTCAAAACCTTGAGACCCATCCATGGTGCACAAAATCTTCTAATGGCACCCATATCTCAATAAAAGGCCAAACATCCCCTCTAAAGGCCCTCTATAGAAGTTCAAGGGCCTTTTCATGGTTAATCATCTTTAAAATGTTTATTACTCTCTTAATATCCTTTATTTTCTCCCATGGCCATTGTTGAGGTCTTAAGACCCAACCATTATGTCTTTTGAAAACTTTCTAATAGCTCCCATATATCATTTGGCGGTCAAATATTCCTAGAGGGTTTGTGTGGTGGATCAAAGTATCATTCATGGAGTATGATCCCTAGAAGATTAATTTAGATCCTACAATCATTTTTTTCCTTTATTTTCCATGGTCAAGGCCTTGATAGCCATGCATTGTACACAAAATATCTTAATGGTGACCATATCTCACCAAGAGGCCAATGATATGGGTTTGCATGGTGGTTTGAGGAATAATTTAGGGACCAAGGCCATAGAATATTAATTTTGGGTCGAATACTTGAGATATGTCTCTTGTTTGTAAAACCTCTTAATGGTATCCATAACCTATTGAAGGAAAAAGGTACTTTCTAAAGGTTTTTGCGGGTTTGAGGAATATTTCTCATAAGAACTATAAGATTCATTTAGGAATTAACGACCTTGTTTTCCTTCCCCAATCATGGTTAAGGCCTTGATACCTATCCCTATTACACAAAAAATCCTAATGGCACCCTTATCTCACTCATATTCAAAAGATACATTTTAGACCACTTCTGTTGTAATTCAAGACCTTGATCATTTCCCACTAGCCCAAAAATATTATTTTAGGGTTTAATTCCCAATATTTCTCCCCCAACAATGACTAAGTCCTTGAAACCCATAATTGATGCACAAATGTCATAATGATTTTCATATCTCACTTAAAGGAAAATGATGACCTATATACAAAATGTTATATGGATTATGGTGTTTTTTATGGCTCTTTATACCTAAAGGATTAATCTAGGGTGAAAGGGCCCCATTTTCCTCCCTCAACCATGACCAATACCAGCTTAAGACCCATCCCTATCATGTAAGACCTCATAATGGTACATATATTCCACTTGGAGCTAAATATCACCTCTAAAAGTCCTTTTTCATGGTTTGCACTCATGTTCATGGACAATGACCCACATAGATCCCTTTATGGTGTAAGGAACTTATTTTTGTTCCTTGGTTATGGTTAAGGAACCGAGACCCATCCATACTATACAAAAACTCTTGATTGCATCCATATCCCTCTTATATGCCAAATATACACTTCAAATGTTCAATGTTATGGTTAGAGGTCTTGATAATAGCTCATTAGGTTAAGAACCTTAATTATGGCCTAATTCCATCAATTTCTCCCCTATCCATTTTTTGAGACCTGTCCCTAGTGATAAAACCTCATATTGGCACCCATATATAACTCTAAGGACAATGGAGAGTTGTGATCATAAATGATGGCCAAAGGTAAGATAAAATTACCTCATACAGGTTAAAATAAGAGTTTGACAACTTTAAAGGCACTAATAGTGTTCTGGAAAGTTATGAATAGTAGCTTCTTCAAGAATTTGTATAGTACTTCAAAGATTCAATCATCTTTGCATTGGTTGGTAGGATAACCACTAACAAAATCAATGAAGGGAATTGGCAATGGTTGTTACAACCCAAGCCATGCTAGGTAGTTGGTTGAATGGGAAATGGTTGTGAAAATTTTATGTTAGGTAGTTGGTGGATCTTTAAGTTTGTCTTACCAGAGATTCATGTGCCCATTTTTTCCAACCAACAAGAATGTTAAGGAAACAAACAATCTTCCTTACGAAAATAATGTAAATGTATTGATAAAGTGCATTGGCACGTGTAACATGATTATCCACCTTGAAAATAAATTCGAATTATCATGTATAAAATTCGAGTTGAATGTCTAGTTTGAGTGGTGTTGACCCAAAAATATGCTTTGGGCTCAACATGGTGTTTAACACCTTCATTCCTCCACAAGAATCCCTTTGTACTATGGTTCCAGTCGAAGACAATGACAGGGATCATTGTTACTATGGCCTCTTCCATTGAAAGAGTATCATTTGGCTTCCTTAAGAGGTTTTTTATCTAATTATGTAAAGACTTATCATGCACTAAAGAGTATCCGGTAACAAGGTCAAGTCAGTTGGCAACAATCTAGGTCAGTTCAGGGTTGTTGCATTCAGTTAGGTCAATGCTTCCATGGTTAGTTGAGGGATAGTAAGTCCAAATGGATATCAAAGTCATGTTTCTCCGTACCCTACTATTTCCTATTGGGAAACAGTATAACCACCATGATCATCACTATGTCCATCAACATCTTAAACGGTACCCAAACGGGCTCATCCCAACATTGCTCGGCTTGTCATGGGACCATGTTTTTTTCCCCTCGGGGGAGGCATTCCCGGGGTAATTATTTAGTTCTTAAAACCTCCCATAATAATTCCTCATGTCAAGGCTGCTTATTTCATATTTGACGAGCTAAGTACGTAGTTTTCAAAACTTTTATCGTTGGCACCTTTCTCCTGTCACTAGGTGGATCATGTGGGGACGGGGTCCTTTCGCAAATAATAAAATGAAGTCTAGTAAAGAATTTGAAAATAGAACTCTACCATATTGTAGGTATCAGGAAAATATTTCCAATGATATATCATTATCCCGATTCCGTGTGCATATGACCCCCTTACGGAGGACACAAACTTCATGTCACCCGAATGGACAAAACCAACAATTGTGACTTCATGGTCTGAGTCTATTCTGATTGTTGTTTTAAAAAGAAATTAAAATCTAATTATGGTGTATATAAGTGTGATATCTTTCCAACGGTATATCTTGTACTTGGTTTCAACCCCCGGTTGGTGAGAACGACCATTCTCAAGTTCATGACCACTTTTGGACACCAGATTGGTTGTAGTGCTTCAAGGTTAAAAAAATGTTGTTAAGGGGTTTTAAATTAGGTACTAAATGATTCCATGTTGTAGTGGACCCATATGCCTTTCCAACGACTCCTAATTTTCCTCATTCTGAACTTGGATAGCCCGGTTAGAGCTATCACAAGTTTGTCAACTATTTCGGGCAAAGTGGGCCAACCAACTTGCATAGAGAGGTTTCATGATAGATAAAACAATCATTAATGGACCCAACACACAAATATATGGCCATCTCATCGAAGTACTCCTTGATTCTTTCCAATGGTACTTCATTTTCCTCAATTGGATATCGTATGGCGATGTGGCAAGATTGGGTGTCATGTGGGCCCACCAGCAAGTCAAGGCCTTTAAGTGGTAAATGTTTCAGACCAAAATTGAGGGGTTATGTGGCATAATTTTAGTTTGGTGACCACATATTCTCGATGGGCTCATCGAGACCTTTCCAACAACATTCTCTACATCTAATTCCGACCTCGTCTCATCTGGCAACATTTTTTGGCTAAGTCAACAAGGTCATGGTCAAAATTCAAAGTCAAATTTTGACTTGACACAATTTTGGAGGGAAATATTAAAAAAATAATGGAAAAATCAAAAAAACAGAAAAAAGGGGAAAGGTGACACGCACCCGTCATGCAAAAAATTGGAATTTTTTTTTTTTAAATCAAAAAATACAAAACACTCCCTCTCCCCTCTCTCAAGTTATTTTGGCATTTTGGCCAAGGGGAGAGGTGGCTCTGCAACTAAGGTCTTCAATGGAAGAGGAGGGGTTCTAGACAACAGGTATAAGTCTTCAATGGAAGTAATCCACAATGACGTACCAACATAAGAGAGAAGAGTACAGGTAACCCCCATTAGTCCCACTTCTAAAACATTTTGTTGGGTTATTCAAAAGAATGGTGGATTTTTTCACTGAAAAGGGTTATTTATACCATTAAAATTATGATTTCAGAGAAGGTATGTGTGTCTATGTGGTTGCTAGTTCAGATATATGGTGGTCGGTGTCATTTTTGTTTACTATTCTTGTGCAAAGATTCAAAGGGAAGGGGACTCAAACCCCTATTGGGCACAAGGCCCAAGCCTCCAGGACCCTTTAAAGAATGAAATTTTATAAGTTGAATGGCCATTTGCAGGCCACGAGATTTGAACCCCAACCCCCTCCCTTTCCTTTGCTCAAAATTGCCCAGAAACTGCCTAAAAATCAAAAAAAGGAGGGGAGGGGGTTTGAAACCAAGACCCGCCACTCCCAAACTATAGAAAAAACCCACTTGAAATAAAAAATAATAAAATTTTGATTTAGAGGGGGTCGACCACCAGGGCTCCACCACCACCCTCACACACAGTAGCTCCTCCCTCATCCTCCTCCTCCCCGCATGCAATCCCCTATCTCCCCAACTACCACACTCCCCATTCCCCATTCCCTCCACTCCATACCTCACGCACAACATCTCTCCACGGACCATAATCTCCCCTCTTCCATTTCCCTCCTCCTTGTGCCCTACTTCCCCCACCTCCTCTATGTTCCCTCCCCCTCAAGCTCCCTCCACCTCTCACCTCTCCCACAACTCCTTACCCCTCCTCCATTACCTCTTCCCCCTCTACACAAACCACCTCCTCTCCCTCCACTCCTCCAACCATCGTCGGCCTGCAATTTATTGGGAAGGAGTTTTGGGTTGTTTGTTTGGGCGACCAAGGGCTTTGGGGGCGGGGTGGGGGCATTAAAATTGTTTTTTAATTTAAATTTTATTTTATTATCTAATTTTTATATATTAATAAAATTTGTTTTAAATTTGTAATTTTATTATTTATTTTTAAATTTAGTTTTATTTTTATATTT
>ML805081.1:58729-79311 GCA_009831015.1 Picea engelmannii | reverse complement strand
ATTAATTCCACCCCCCCGCCCCACCATAGGGTCACTGGGATTTTTAATGCCATAACTTCGCCATATGGAGGCAAAATTTCACTCGTAAATAGTCAAAACGACCCGGATGAAGTGAAGAATGTAGATATGGAATTCACCCCCTCAAATTCAACCCATAATTTCATTGGTGTGTCCCAAAGTGATAGAGACTCGCTATTGGCCCAAAAACACGTGCTGGAAGGAGGCCTAATTGGGTGCCTCCAAGGACAAATTGGGACAAATGAGGAAAACCTATTTCAGCTACAGGTATGCAAGCTTATAGAAACCTGAAAATTCTGGTTTCCAACCCAGAATTTTACCTCATTTTCATTTTTTCCCTGATCAGATTCTCGACCAGCTCCTTCCCGCGTACCTTTCTGGGGCCGTATCTTGCTCATACGGAGTCAAATTTGTGTCAAATGAAAGGCAGAGGAAAGGAAATGAATAGAGATACGTCATGGAAACATCAAAACTCAGTTTTTTGTCTATTTTGTACAGCGGAAAATCATCCCAAGGTTCAAGTCCACGGGGTCCCTTCATCGGAAAAGGCCCAAATCAAAGCCATGCTTCGGTCAAATCACATGGAAACTTCTAGGAAACAAATGGGGGGTATAATAAGGTCTGGAAATTTTCTGAAAAGTGATCATTTCCTTACATATAGCAACCAAGACCAAAGGCCCCTTTCCCTCCTAAGCATCTCTTCAATTTCGCCACACCTTGGGGCTTCATCTCGGTGAATCTGAATACCATGGATGGTCGAGAACTGTCCTAGTTCATTTCATCTACAACAACAAAACATGGAAGCAATAAAAGAGACTTTGGGATGGCACAAATCCCAAGGAAAATGATGATGTGGCATACTAAGTTTTGTCATTTTATGAAAATGACCTTTTTGTGATAGTTTAGTCTCGAAGGATTTACTTTGGCTTGTAAAAAATTGTAATTAAAGGGTCAAATCAAATCTGATTTGATTCCCTTTGAATAAGATCCCTTTTGGATAAGTTTATTTTTTTATTAAAAACAAAAACACTTTAAGGGTTGGTCCACTTGTCACTTTTCCAAAAGTGACAAGTTCCTTGTGACTTAACCCTAAGACTTCACCTCTTCTTTATAAATAAGAGGGATGGCATTGTACAAAGAGGAGAATGAATATAGTACCAAATATCTGCTGAAATTTTCTAAAGTTCTTTGTGTGTGTGATACTTGTTAAGTTTTGGTTGTTGGGCATGTCACTTGTTTGTTAAGGGTTGAGGGGTAGTAGTAAGTACTTGTTATGTTAGCTATCTCCAGGGGGGATTGGATAGCTAGGTGTTTGTTGTTGCTTCCATGGGTTTAACTTACTTGCTTTCATTTACTAATAGCCTTGTTTAACTTGTTTGATGTGTTGTAGTGTATATTTCTTGAAGTATTTAGTTGTTTTCAACCTTAGTTAGTGGTCAGGAATCCTAGGGCCCCTTAGGACAACCCTTAAATAATCCCCTTAGCTAGTTGTTTATACTTGCTTGCTTCTTTATTTTTCATGTAAATTTATGTTATTAGCCTTGTTTTCCCAAATAGGAAAATTGGCCATTTTGGTCAATTTCTGCCCCTGGAACAACCATCTTAGTTGGTTGTTACCTAACTTTTATGTGTAAATTTCTGTTTCATTTTTTTCATATAAAATCACTAAAATTTCATTGTTTGCCTACAAAGATACAATCCAGTCACCTATTTTGGTTCTCTTAATTGGCTGGGGACCATCTAAAGACATGTTTGAGGAAAAGGGACATGCAATACAATGAAGAAAAAACATCATATCTGATCGGTAAATCCACCCATTCACACTAATTTTCACCTTGAATTCAGTTGCACTCATTCTAAAAAAAAATTTCACATGTACCCATATCAATATGTCTTGCTCGTGTAGATAGGTTGACCAATTTGCTTACAAATTTTTGTTTATAAAATTTTATTTTTCCCTTCGTAAATAATCATCATTGTTTCGAATTTTATTAAGTAAACTTCCAATCCCCATACAAGGAATCAGTTGGGGCTTTCATGCATATGGTGGCTTTTTCGCTCACAAAGAACCTCAACCAATTCCTTTGGGTTGAATGGTATAATTGTTTACCTGTAATTAATTGATATTGTTTTTCTTCATTGCATATTTTCTCATATACTAATCTACAGGCGGCTGCCCCTAAAGGGGCCATGCAAAATCAACAAGCTAAAACATTCAGAAAACCACAAAAAAAACCACAAAAATAAAGCAGGGGTCTGCTCCATACACATTCAAAACAAAACCTATATTATTTAGCTATATACGTACACATACTATTTAGCCGTGATGCATATGTCACATACTTATGTACTTACTTTTGTATAAAGATTTAGATAGATTTCAATTTATTGACCAGGAGGCACGCTTGCAAAAGTGAGGCGTGACCTCGCCACGTGGATGGCCTGGTCCTTTATATATATATATATATATATATATATATAAACTAAGTTAATACCATTAAAACTAAATTAATATTATGTCAAAGAAGTGGGTGATCACTAAGTTATGTGTAAATCCTAATCCCCTGAGCTAGGCCAGCGTTAGTTAGAAAATCCATCAATCAGATAGTTATGGTACACCAACCTCATCTCAAATTAGAACGTCGCAACTTTACTCTCCATGGAAAATTACAAGATTAAGCATAGAAATTATGTACAAAAGGTAGTTGTCATTTTGTCTTTGTTACCTAGAAAATTCTACTTGCAATTGAATTTTTATATCATGTCTTTAATTATATATTTTTATTGACATCCAATTTATACGCATATTTGTCATTTTGTCTTTGTTACCTTGAAAATTCTACTTGCAATTGAATTCTTATATCATGTATTTGATTATATATTTTTATTGACATCCAATTTATACGCATATTTTATAGAATTCTCATTGTTCACATGCGTAGACATATTTTACTTGCTTTTAATTTTTTTTTTCTTTTCTATTTTGTCACATCACTTGATTTTTAGATTTTGTTTTTTCTATTTTTTCACATCTATGTAAAATATCATGTGCAAATACTAAAATTTATTATTTTCAATATAAACAAATTTATTTGTTATTATCATGTGGCAATACTAAAATTTCTTATTTTTAATATAAATAAATTTATTTGTTATGAAGTACATCAACATTGTAAACTTTAGTATTTTTTATATAATCCGATAAATCCTACAACATCTACCCCCGAATGCAAATAAACATATTCTACATGAAATATTTCTTAAATCTCGTGTGGATGCAATTAAACATATTCCATTATATATACATATATGGAATTTATATAGAAAGTTGGAGGTTTGTTATGGAACTTAAATAGAGAGAAAGTTGGAGGTTGAACAAATAAGGTATTTTGATGGCTTAGTTGTGGTCGATGTTTGTAAGAGAAGGGTTATTCATTATCTGAGAGAGAAATTGCAAGTTTGGCTTCTAAATAAAATTGCAATTAATGGTTATAGATGGCCAGAATAGGCATGTGTACATTAAGTTGTTTCATTAATGAAGTGATGCTCTTGCATGTCATTGTTAATGTTGTTGTATGTGGTGCCATTTCCATAGTCATTGGAATGGCATACATGAATTCTTTTCAATTGATGAAACCTCTCTTGCACATAATAACTTGAATCATTTCATATATAAAATGCACAACTCTAAGTAGAGGCATGGATATTATTTACCTAGCTAATGACTTATGTTATTACAATGAGTCTATCGTCTTTTACTTCTTTTTACATGACATTTTCCCCATTCTACATATTCAAGGCTTCTTGTTGTCGTGACTATGTAGCACACTATAAGGATGTTATGGTTTTATATTTGATTGTTTTGAGGAATTTTGCTTGGGGCTAATGTATTTTTCTCATGGTTATAGCATTATATCACACAAGTTTTATATTGCGATGATATGGATCACTTTTCATATACTAATGCATTTTTCTTCCACATTTACAATACTCTTGATGTTTTAGTTATATGTAGAAGCCCTATTTTATACTATGGTCATGGATCTGGCTACAATGTCTTCAATTCACACCACAACTTCTTCTCTACCTATATTTTTGCTTTTGGATATTCACTTTTCCTCACTAATCATAATGTTTCATTCACTTATATAGTGCTCCTCTATAGATTTGTGAATCCAATTCATTTCCTTCAATTTTGTTTAGTTTTTACCTTTCCTATTTACTTGAAATATACATCTTTTGTAATATATATATGAAATAGAAATGAAATTGGTGGTGAGGATTTAAAGAGAGAAAAGAGGTAAAGTTTTATTCTTTTATATTTTGAATTAGACATGAAATTTATAATAAGTATGCAAATTATTATAAACTTGTGAAATTATGTTGAAGTAAAAAATGTGTTATTAAAAATTGTGAAGTTTCTTTGAAGTAGTATATGATAGGTATGCAAATTATTAAAAATTATAAAGTTGTCTTGAAATAGCATATGGAGAAAAATAAAAAATTATAAAATATATATCGAAGATAAGTAATCATTACAAAGGTGAAAGAAAATTCACCAATTTATTTGTTTTAACTCTCTAAATACCTTTATTTTTTCGGGTAGCTTAAAAACTATAAATCTATAAACACACTTAGACACATCATAGACATTTTTGTTTTAAATCAAGAATTGTCTAGCTTCATAGCTTGTTTTTAGATGAAATTGTTTATTATTATACTTTGATTGAGCATTTAAGATGAACTACGATTATATCAATTTAAGAAAATATAGCATACACACATGGAAATAATGACAGTTGTTATCACATGTTTCTGCTCAGGGGGTGTTTTTCCTTGGGTTTGGCCTCTAGGTGACAAAGGGAGAAGAAATAGGGCTAAAAACCCACTAAATAGCACTTATCCTAAGTCCTCCAGAATCAATGTGATTGTTTGGCGTGTTGTGCTAAGAGGTACACAGATCTGGGTGGTTGAGAGTTGTGTGCCCTAGATTGATGGTCATTGATCATATCGTGGCCTCAACATGCACAGTCATTAAAAAATGTAGAGCGGGTCGAGGAAGAAACCGTGGTTTTGCGGAGGTGCAACGTGTCAACCAGAGACACACATCGGGCCCAAAAGCGGGGAAGAATCAAACCTCTTTTTGCGGACCTGATATGTGCATGTGCATATAATTTCCCTATCCCGAGTCAACATGTGGCCGCTATGTCCCACCGACAGCTATCCCCAACTCCATCTCTCTCCTCTATCTGTCACATCTCCCCACTCCCCTATAACTTCCGCTCCCTCACACCTACCTCCACTCACCATTCCACCTGGCCATCTCCCATTCGCTATTCCATGACGAGAGCACTATCGCTTCATCAATAGCCACGTCTGTTGTCAAACCTCCCTGCAAACATTCAGCTCAGATCCAAACGACAGAATATGGAGGCCACCACGTCCTACAAGTGCAGAATTCACTTGGGCCTTCCCCGGTCCCGATGAAGCAGTTATTGAGGTTGGGTGGTGGCGGTTGAACATCATTTCCACCATAAGTGGAAATCCTAGGGAAGGAATGTCAGTTAGTCGACTCATCTGCAGGTCCGTTCTGAAACACGATTGCGTCTAACCGATGTTCACGTCTGAGTAGAAACTGCATGCACAGTCTGTCAGGAAGCATGCAGACGTAACACCTTCAATGCAGCTGCTTGAGCATGCTCCTATGTTTTGGCTCTGAGTATATAGGAGTCTTCTTCATATTGTTTTAGGGTCGATGGTAGAGAAAAGCTCCCGTATTGTAAAGTTTAAATGAAGCTTCTGGTTTTCTGGCTATGTATCTGTATTTGAGACTTCTTGTTTAATGACGGTCAGCTTTCTTACTCCGGCTTACTTTCCTCTATTAGTGAGAGGATTCATGGTGATTGATTCACATGGATTGTTGTGACTATTTTATGATGAGTGTTTGATTGTAATGATGTTATAATTTCTTTGATTTCCTATGAGATTTGAATTTCAAGAAGGTCTTGTGTTTTAGTCTTTCCTCTTTGGAATGTTGGAAGACCAGATGTCCATAGCAGACTTATTCATTCTCCTCACAGTTCTCCCCCCTACTCACCCTTGCTACAACTTACTGACTGAATTTAGATTGAGACCTCACTTGCCTATGCATTCTGACCCAGTTTTCTGAGTTAAAGCGATATAATCTTAGGACTGTGCCCATTTGACCCTCTTATAACTAACCTGTGACATAAATTTTTGATGGGTATCAGGCTTACCTCTGATGAAATCCAGAGGTGACTTCTGGTGCTAACATTTCAGGCGTCGTTGCCAAGGACGAGTTGAAGATTTTCCCTGGGATTGAATGACAAAGCTTGCTAGTTCTGAAGGTGCATCATAACTTAGTACATCAAAGATTGCAACTATGCACCTGGAGAATCCATTGATGTGAATCCACTGGTGACTCCATTGTTTCAACTGTGGCTTCTAGAGGCAGACACACGAGGTATACTCCACAGCTGCCTTTGGCAACACCTGAAGCTGACCTAGAGAAAATTATCAGAAAGGGAAACGCCCTCCGAGAAGGTACTCCTACTATTGAACCAAGTATTTCTGATGATTTTCATTCTCATCCCGTAGAAACTCCATTATCTGCTTCCCATTATTCTCTTATACCTTCTGTTGGAGTTTCCCGAAGTTTAAAGTTTTGGAGTATTCCTGTTGAGTTTTCTTCTCCTGGTTTTAGATTAGAAGGAGAAAGATTTGTCACTCCTATTTCTCCTGAAGTTGTACCTTGGTATAGACCCCATAACTTGAAATATTTTCCCACTCCAAGTTTTATTACTCCTCCTCTGGTTAGAGTTACTGATTTTGAAGAAAGGGAAACCTTTGTTCCCTCTATCCCTATAGCCTTTTCTCCAAATCCTCTGTTATTTCCCTTTCCTCCCAGAATCTCAGTTCTAGTCTCCCCTGTTCGAACCCCTTCCCCTCCTAGTTCTCCTCCACCTATCATCCTTATGGTAGGTGTCAATCCCCCTATAAACAAAATGGATGTGATAGTGGTTGCAAGATATGCCCCTCTAGTCCTACCTCAACCAATGAATGCTCTCCCTACTGGATATTACCTAAAGTATATGCCCAAGTTCACAGGAGAAGAAGACATAACTGATGAAGAGAACCTTCCTGCCTTCTACAGTTATGCAGACAATCTGAATATTGAAAATGAAGATGTCTGGATGAGAGTTTTTGTCCAGAGCCTTGATGGTGAGGTTAGAAAATGGTTTAGAGGATTGATCGCTGGATCCATTGCTGGGATTGAGGCTTTAGATGATGTTTTCTTGAGACAATGGGAGGACAAAAAATATTTTATGTATTATATGATAGATTTTGGGTTCCTAAGGAGAAAGGAGGGACAATCTGTCTCTGACTTCTCCAAAAGATTCAACAAAATGTATAACAAGATCCCTGCTAAGATAAATCCTACAGAAGCATCTGCCAAAATCACCTATGCTAGTGCTTTTGACCCTGATTTATGCCCCTTGTTAAGAGTGAGAAGAGCTACTTCCATTACTCATATGAAAGATGCAAACCTAAAGGTAGAATCCAATGTGTTGGTAGTTGACAGACTCAGAAGTAAAGCTGACAGAGACAAAGGGGGAGATATGAACCCTCAACCTCTGGTTCTTATGCATCCCACCTTCAAGTAGATGAATTGACCAAGATGGTAAAGTCCCTGTCGACAGAAATGGAGAAGATGAAATTCAAAGGGAAGCAAAGTTATAAGAATGTCCAAAATACTGACAATAGAGGCAACTTCAGGAGGCCAAATAATAATGCTCCTTAGATCATGCAAAGAGAACCTCAGAATAGAGACAGGGATGGTCAGAAAATCCAAACCCCTCTCCAAAATAACTTCGTTGTTGATGAAGAAAGAGAGGAAGAAGAGTTGATCCTGAAATCCATTGTCTCGGAGACACCTCCCCATTTCCCCATTTAACTCAATCTGCATGCGAGGAGTCTCTCTTAGAAATCCAATTAAATGAGATGATTAAGGGGGAGAAGGCCAATAGTAGTCCCAATAAATATAGCCTCGGGTCAAAGAAGAAATAAGGGAAGTCTGATATCCCTGATTAGCCTTCTGGAGCAGATAAGTCTGCCAAAGATGCAACAAAAAACAACAAAGAAAAGAAGACTCAGAATCCCTCACCAGTAGCCAAAAGTCCTGTCCCAGAAGTGAGAGAAATTCTGAAGCCCTTTTCCTCCTTTATCTTTGAGCACGAAATTCAAAAAATTAGGATCCCCGTGCCCCTTTCAGATCTAGTCAAGCATGAAGATTTCAAAAAATCCCTCTTTAAGTTGTTGCAGTCTAAGCCATCTTGCCATTCCACAGACTCAATAAATCTTCAATATGAAAAGCCAGCATTCATCCTAGTTCCTATGGTAGAATATAGAGATGATTCATCCCCTCCCTTCTATACATCCATGAACATACATGATAAGGTGTTGCATAACTGCTTGATGGACTTGAGGGCATCTCATAATCTCATGTCTAAAACTATCATGGAAGAACTCGGATTAGAAATCACTAAAGCTTATCATGACTTGTATTCTTTTTATTCAAGGAGGGTGCAATGTCTTGGGGTCATCAAAGATCTGGTCGTAACCTTATTTCAGTTGCCCATGAAAAGTTTCGTAATGGATATCGTGGTGATTGATGTTCCCCCCAAGTTTGGCATGCTCTTGTCAATATCTTGGATAAAAAGACTTGGGGGAACCTTGCAGATGGACCGCACATATGCTACCATTCCAGTATTCGGAGGGGAGCATAGGAGACTGCACAAAGAAGCTCAGTTGGCTTATATTATTAGTGATGAAGTAGACCCCACCAATCATCTTATTTTTTCACTCAACACCAATTTGGGATCTACTTTGTTACAGCTCACCGATACTCCTGAAGCTCCTCCTGAAATCATAAAGAAACCCATCTCTTTTCATCAAATACCCCCTCCAACTACTTTTGTGTGGAAGATGTTCTTCGACGGAGCCTCTTCTAGGGAAGGTGCTAGTGCCAAAGTGGTTCTTGTGTCACCTTGTCAAGAAGCCATACCTTTGTCCTACAAACTAGAATTTGAAGCCACCAACAATGTGGCAGAGTATGAGGCTCTTGTTTTGGTTTTAAGGGTTGGGAAAGGCATGGGGATTGAAGATCTAGCCGTATTTGGAGATGTTGAACTAATTGTTCATCAGGTCAAAAATGTTTATCAAGCCAAGCACCCTAGGCTAAGGACTTACAATAATGAGGTGTGAGATCTAATTGACAATTTGTTCTCGGCATTCAACATTTCATTTATTCCAAGAGAGGAAAATACTATGGCTGATTCTTTGGTGGTCTTAGCGAGCCAGTTCAGGGTCCCACTGCCACCTAAGCTCAGGTATGATGTTGAGATTAGATATAGTCCCTCTGTACCTAATAATATCAAGCATTGGAAGGTGTTTGAGGATGATCTTGAAATCAGAAGATTTCTTGAGTTGGTTGATGAGTTCTCTGCATTACACATTGATCGAAATCATGATTCCGAAGGTGACCCTCCCCCTGAAGTATTTTTAAATAAAATTGCTAATCACCATATTGTTTAGTTGTCTAGGAACCACATTCCAAAGGGACTAGTTCCTATAGAAATATTGTTTGATGGGAACGATGTGGAAGTAAAGGGTAAAATCTCAAATGATGATGTTGATGTGGTTGAGTGTAATATTGGCACAGAGAAGGATCCAAAATTCGTCAAGCTGTCAAGAAGATTGTCAAGGGAGAAGAGGGCCGAGTTTGATGAGTTATTAAAGAAATCCGCTGATGTGTTTTCTTGGACCTATGAAGACCTCAAAACATACGACACAATCGTCATTGAGCATAAGATCCCATTGAAAGAGGAGGCCAAACCATTTAGGCAGAAATTAAGACAAATAAATCCTATGCCGATGCCTATTATGGAAAAAGAGGTAAAGAAGTTGTTGGATGCCCAAATCATTGTCTCTTTGAGATATTATGAATGGGTAGCCAACCTGGTCCCGGTGAGAAAGAAAAATGGAGAAATCAGACTGTGTGTTGATTTCAGAAATCTGAACAAAAGCTCTAAGAAGGACAATTACCCTTTTCCAAAGATGGAACACATATTGTAGAGGGTGACAAGCGCATCTAGAATTTCCATGATTGATGGATTTTCTAGCTACAACCAGATCTCTATCCTGCCTGAAGATAGAGAAAATACAACCTTCACCACTCCTTGGGGCACATTCATGTATGCCAAAATGCCATTTTGATTGATGAACACAGGAGAAACCTTCCAGCGAGCCATGAACATCACATTCATTGGAGAAAGAGATAAATTTGTGGTCATCTATCTGGATGACATGGCAGTCTTCTCCAAATCTAATAAAGAACATTGTCAACATCTGAGAAAATTCTTCTCGAAATGCAGAAGGTTTGGTCTCTCCCTAAATCCCAAGAAGTCTTTATTTTCCATGCAGGAAGGAAAATTGTTGGGACACATTATATCAGCTGAGGGGGTCAAGATTGATTCAAGAAGACTAGAAGCTATTCAAGCCTTATCACTTCCTAGATCTAAGAAAGAAGTCCAGTCATTCCTGGGAAAAATTATTTTTTTAAGAAGGTTTGTTTCAAATTTTGTTGAATTGGTTAAATATATCACAACCATGCTCAGGAAGGGAAACGAATTGAAATGGACTACTGAGTCCAGAGAATCCTTCAACCAAATCAAGAAGGCACTGACTAAAACACATATGCTAATCAGTCCTGATTATTCCAAAGATTTTTTTATTTTCTCTTTTGCTTCATTTGACACAGTGGCCGTCGTTTTACTACAAAGAGTGATGCAGGGCTGGAGCAACCTATTTCCTTTTTCAACAGAGAATTGACGGAGGAATAAATCAGATACGTTATCATGGAGACACGGTCCTATGCCTTGGTGAAATCTCTCAAAGCTTTCAGAGTCTATGTTTTGCATTCAATGAAGATTGCATATTTTCCTTCAGCCTCTCTGAAGGACATTCTCATTCAACCTGACATAGATGGGATAAGGAGAAAGTGGATTGCCAAAATCCTTGAATTTGATCTAGAAATAAAACCCACCAAACTAGTTAAAGGCCAAGGTTTAGCCAAGTTGTTGGCTGAATCCAATTACAAAGCTTTGTGGGTTAACTTCATCAACACTTTCTTAGAAAATGAACAGGGTGAGTTACCTGATAAGAGTCCTCAGGACAACCCTCAATTGACAGAATGCGCCTAGTACAAAGATATTATATTTTTTCTGTAGGAGTTGTGACCTCCAGATGGTATGGGAAGAAGTAAGGAAAGATCTTTAAAGATCAAAGCAATTAGATATTGCCTTATTGACCAGGTCATGTATTGTAAAGACCCTCTAGGAGTGCTTCTGAGATGTCTAGACCCACAGGAGACCCAAAGGATTATGTTTGTTTCCCATAGAAACCTATGTGGAGGGCATCATTTCTAGAAAACCACAACCTACAAAATTCTTAGGGCTAGGTACTACTGTCCTAATCTATTCACTGATGTCTGTGCAAAAATTAGGGCTTGCATCAAGTGTCAAAAATTCTCTAGGAAGCAACAACTCAAATATTTTCCATTAAAGCTAGTGGTGGCTTCAGGACCTTTTCAATAGTGGGGTCTTGACTTCATTGGGGAAATTCATCCTACTTCAAGTGGTCAACATAGGTGGATCTTAACTGCAAAAAATTATTTTACCAAGTGGATAGAAGCTATCCCCATAAGGAGTGCTTCTCACAAGGTGATCATCGGTTTTCTTGAAGATATTATGGCAAGGTTTGGTTGTCCGAACATAATCATCATTGATAATGATGCATCCTTCAAGGATGAACCAATGATCAAGTTTTGTGAGCAGTTCAGAATTTTATTAATCCACTCTACCCCCTACCACCCCCAAGGCAATGGATTAATAGAGTCCTATAACAAGAGCCTTATAAAGATTATCAAAATACTATTAGAGGACAACAAGAAAGCATGGGATTCAAAGCTATAATTTTCTCTATTGGTTGATCACATGACAACTAAGAGGTCCTTGGGCCTCTCCCCTTTCCGACTCATCTATGGAGTTGAGGTCATTTTCCCTTCTCAGCTTGCCCTACCTGTGGCAAGGTTCTTTCAGGACTATCAAGGAGAGCCTGATGATATGATCAGGAGAGTGCATCAACTAGTAGAAGCCAAGCAGACTTGAGAGTAGCTACCGGACAAAGAGAATGAACGTCAACGTAGGATCAAGCAAGCCTTTGACAAAAAGGTGAGAAAGGAGGATTTCCAGCTTAGAGATATAGTACTTAAATGGGATGCGCCCAGACAGGATAAAGGAAAAAATGGAAAATTTGAAGCCTTTTGGATCGGTCCCTTCAATATTTTTGAAACGTTTCTAAACAAAACTTACAAGTTGCAAAATTTAGAGGGTGATGAAGTTTTTGGTGGCCCTGTAAATGGGCATTTTCTGAAGAAGTTATTTATTTGAGCCATAAGTGGCTCCTGTGTCTTTGTAAATATTGTTTTTCTTTTTTTCATTTATGGTTTTATAGGAGACTCCACAACCCAACAGAAGGCGACTGAAGCTGCAAAGGAGAACTGAGAGCCTCGCAGGGAGGAATCTATCCCCCATGGAGTGTAACAGCCCTAGTAGAATATATGTTTAGGAATTATTAAGTAAAAAATAATTAGGGGATTAATTGTCTTAACATGGTTTTAACTAAACAAAGATTGGCATAATAATACTAATTAAATATTTATTAATTAATTATTTGTTATAATTTTGATTAATTAATTAATTTAATTAATTACCTATCACATTGAATGAATAGGGTAATAAATTAAAAAAAAAAAAAGATTAATAAATTATATTGTTTAAATTAAAAAGGTTACGTATACGGAAGGGATAAGGGGCATTAATAAACAGATAGGGAACATTAATAAATTGGATGAGGGGCATTAACTACGTGGATAAGGGAATGAATGCAGGGATAAGGAAATAAATGAGGAGAAAGGGTGGTGAAGGAGGAGATGAGCGGAGGAGGTTATGAAGGAAGGGATTATCATTCTACGGGGGATTTTATTGTGGAGGGGGTTTCTCTTGGATTTTCACAGAGGAGAATTTGAGTTCTGTAGTCGGGAAGGATTAGTACAAGGGGCACCAGTTTGCTGGGGGTTTTGGGCATGGGGGCCAGGATATCCATATGGTATCCTGGAGCTAGGTAGTTGTCATAGTTGGCAGGGTGGAAACTCGGTTTTGTGCAAAGTTGGTCTGTGGCTTCAAGCTAGGCAAGGCAGCAGCAGGAAGGTCAACAAGGCAAGTGGAAAGTGGAGGGTTAGCATCGGACCAAGGTATTTTAAATTACGTATTTGTTTTATTTTTGTTATGGAATCATTATTCGTTATGATAAATTTATATGCGTATGTGCTGAATTTATAAGAAATTACCGAGTTACTAAAATCAAGTAGAAATTACTGTTTCAATTTATGGAATTAATGGAAGTTAAATTAATTCGGCTACTACAAATGGTATCAGAGCCTTAGTTTGAAATCTGGGCCTAAGGGCCAAGCTCCAACTCCACCTAGCCTGCAAGCCAAAAACACATTCTCTTTGTTAGTTACACAGATCTATATATAAACAATATGCCCATAATATTCTACACAATGGAAGTATTAAGTACACTTGCTTCAATTAAACAAACAAAGAGTTGTGTTCTATTACTTCTAATGTTATTTTGCTTTCATTATGTTGATCTGCACTCTGAAAACCTATAGACTATAGCTGCATCAGATGATTAGAAGTGTACTTTTAATAATTTTAATTGTATGGCGATGAAAAGCAATATATTAAAGATCTATATAAATAAAGAATTTTGGCTAGATCCATTTCTATGTAATGATTTTAAAACCCAATCCATGAAAATAAATTTTAATATAAAATACAAAGAAGAAGAAAAACATTTGCTGCAAATTAAAGGAGAGGATTCATGGAATGGCTACGGAAGCCTAAAGAAGAAAATGGATCCCTTGTGGTGGCTACAGAATAACTGCTCTGAGATACCAAATGATGTGAATATTGAAACCTTATGAAGAAAACATAATAAAACAAGAGACAAACCCAAAAATAACAGGAATTGGAATAGCTAGCTTACTTTCATTCCTTAGGCAAGTGCCTTATATAACATTTACAAAAGATCCATCTGGACGAAGTCAAACTTAACCAATACAATATCTGCATGGAGTTGATTAAACAACGTGCATTTATTTACTTAAACTACATATTTAATAAGCCGAGGAAGCAGCAATCTAGGTGTCATGAAGAGACGTTGTTATGGAGAAGTGCACCCCTCGAGATGGGCATCCTTGCGGCATATCATTTATTCTCTCTTAAACCAAAGGTTTTTACATGGGTCAGTAATTTTATGAAGATGACTACCTATAATGTTGATAAAAAAATGGTCTCAAGATTCTGGAAAGCAACATACCTGATTCAAAAGCTCCCTGTGCCAATTGTCCAAGTTATCAAATGACTTGAGCACATTTACATCATACACGAGTACACAACAATCTGCTCCTCTGTAGAAAGCAACACTCAGACTCTGGAATCTCTCCTACCCAGCTGTGTCCCATATCTGCAATGTTACAAGACTGTCATCAACCTGAAGTTCATTTGACATAAATTCCACACCAATAATTGCTTTGTACTGGTTACTAAATCTCTTGTGTACATACTGAGCCACCAAAGAATTTTTTCCAACCCCATTGTCATCGAGAACAATAACCTTGAACAGGGTGTGCTTTCGAAACGACATTTTTTTTTTTTTTTTAATGAATTGGGTTAGCGAAGTAGGATGAAATTGAGTAACGGGGACCTCTCTGATCACAGTCGAATCGCCATCATTTCTTCTGTGATTTTCATCGACGCCCACATCCGTTACTTGATAGGCGGAGAGAAGTTTTTTTTTGAGTGGGTGTTTCAGAAACTGAAATGCGCAGTGACGGGACATATTGGGAAACCTGCAAGTGCAAGCCCATGAGACCATGCCTTGCACAACTCACTCTATTACACAAGTGTATCCACACAACATACCAATGCAAGCGCCAAGTCACGGAGGAGAACCCACAGGTCTGCGTGTACAACCCATCCACAGTTGTCAAGCACCTGCTATGGCACAATGCAGGTTAGCCACACTTTTCCCCTATCCATTAAACACTATCAAAATCATAACCAGACACCAAAGTCAAGACCAACGAGTTAACAAAACACAACGCGGGTTAATAAAACCTTACACCAAACACCCAGGTGCCATTGCCATAACACAAAGCCCCGTGCCAAATTCCAAGATGTCGAGGAGGACGAGGACGAGCCCACGAGGAGGGCTTTGTGCACAGCACATCTGAAAATACCCAACGAAAAAACAAAACAACGCATAAGCCATTGCCCAAGCACCAGCGCTCAAAACTGAGCATGGAGCCTACCAAGAGGGAGAGAGCATAATGGAGAGGCAACAGAGTTCGTGTAAGGTTTTAGGGGAAGAGAACTTGAGAGAGAGTACGTGTAGGGTTAGGTTTAGGTCAAGAGGGTGTTGGAGGAATGAGGGTGGGGCACGTGGGCTTCACGCATGCCCGCCCTTTGTTAGCATTGGTTGCGTTTAAATTATTTATTCAAATTTATATATGTTTTTTTTTTTTTTTAGTTATTTTATTTATTATTATTTTTTATTTTCATTTAATTATTTATTATCGTGAATTATAAATTATTTGTTTATTCTTAAAATAATTAAAGTGAGTAACTTGTTTATTTATTTTTATCATTATTTTTTATTTTTTTTTAGACAATAATGATAAATTAATATATTAAATAAATTAATGATAATAAAGATAATAAATTAATATATTAAATAAATAATTAAAAAAAAAAAAAAAACTAAATGTTTTGGAGTCTATGGGTTTAGAACCCACGACCACCCACTGCCTAAGCCTTAAGAAACAAACAAACACCAACGCACCATACATGAGTCTTTACAAATAAATTATTTTACTTATTTAGATTAATGGTAACACTGTCGGGATAAGAGTAGTATTATTATTAGGAAGATACAGTATGAAGATTAAGACTAACTGGATTATTACCTAACCTATTGATCTAGAGCCAATTAACCAAGTGGAATCATAACTAGTGAATGCACCGGAAATCAAAGCAAAGGCTTATTTAGTGCTAGTAATCTTTGTATCCCGAAGTATAAACTCCGATTGTCCAAGCTCCAGGCTCACGAGACCGTACACATAAATCATCGAGCCAAGCGCCAAGTCCCTCCACTCCATTCCACCAGTCCAGTCAACACTAAATCTCAAGGCAACATTCGACAACGCCAACACTGCGTGCCAAGGGAAAAGCTCACGAGTCAAGCACTGGAGGATATTTAGTTGTAAGCGAAAAGTTAAAAGGACTTAGACTAGGACAGGCAGGGAGGAGGCGGCATATGCACTAGGAGAGTAAGCATAGGAATTGGCGAGTATGGCGCAAGGCTAGCGTAGCTACAGAGCATGGGAACCAATAGTTATTTTCATAGGGGCGAAGAAATCAAGCTTAGACGCTTAATCCTAACCCTAACCTAGCCAATCCCCTAAAGGAGTAATGTCTTTTTACAGACAAGTAAAGAAAACTTACGCCTAACCCTGTTTCTAGTTTGAGTAGCACCAATTTGAAACATCATGGAACTCACCCTGACAACTTTGGTTGATGCAGGTTAAAGCATATAGGATGGTCAGGACTCGAGGGAGTCGAGGCAGGGGAGTGTCATCACAAGCACCACCAAAACCACCAACGCCACCACCACCATCGCTCGAACTAGCTCTCATACTACGCTCATTGGAAGCCACTAATGAGACATTAAAGGGGCGACAACTAGTAGGGACTGAAGTGGAACCCCCACCATCTGGAACGGGTAATCCAGAAGCATCAAGGGATTCAGGGGGAGGGCCTCCACCCGAAGACATCACGCGAGAATTGCAGAAGATCAAACTTCCGAAGTTTGTCGGGGGTCACGCCATTGAACACGCGGAAGCATGGTTGGAAGGCATGACAAGGTGTTTTTCCTTAAGGGACTATGCGTCCAACTCAAAGGAAAAGATCGCCATTTTTCAGTTAAGAGACAACGCCTTGAACTGGTGGGGCAACCTGGAAAGACAACTGCACCTTACCCCAGACACAGTATCTTGGGAAGTTTTCGAGGAGAGGTTCCGAAGGAAATATCTACCAGCATACTATGAGGAACAACAGGTAGGGGCATTTCATGCCTTAGTACAAGGAAACAAAACTGTAGAAGAATATGAGATCAAATTTATGGAACTGGTCAAATATGTTTCGTATATGGACAATGACCAACGATAGGCAGAGCGCTTCGTCTATGGATTGAACCCTAAGATAAGAGCTATGGTGCAGATGTGGAAACCGTCTTTAGTAGCAGAAGCGGTGGAAAATGCACATTATGCGGAAGAACACATGAACTTAACCGGAGGTACAAGACTGACATTTCTGCATCGCCCTGGATTCGTAGGAAAGGTCCGAGGACATTTCCTAAGGGAGGGGGCTCAAGGCCACTGCCATATGGTAACAGAGTTGCACCAAGGACAATAGCTGTAGGGATTTCAATGGCAACGAGGGCAGCATCTCGTTCATCGCCAACGACACAGACAAGTCCACAACCATCTCAGGGAACAACGAGTAGGGGCAGGGGTTCCAAGGGAAGGAACTCATTTCAGAGACAGTCACATAACAATACACAGGTTCAATATCGTGTTACCTGTTGGGGGTGCGGAGGACCCCATTACCAGCGTGACTTCCCGTAGTTACAATTAGGGTTTTTGTATAGAGAAGGAAAGGCACCGATGGGGAGATCAAGTAGCAGCCACCAGATTTACGCAGCAGTTAATAACCGCCAGGCCGAACATCAATCCACAGTGGTGGAGTCATCATGTACGCTAAATCATATCAATGTTAAGATTTCGTTTTATTCTGGTGTGACAGATAGTTTCATTTCACCATCTGCATTAGAAAAGAGTGGGTTGGCAGCCTACAAGCACGATGACTTTAAATAAGTCAAGATGGCTTCGGGGGAAAAACAAGCGGTAGGACCTAGCGTCGATAATTGTATAGTAGACCTGGGAGTGTGTACTACCAAGTTGAAGGTATACGTCACTGCTCTCGGGGCATATGACCTAATCATTGGAATGGATTGGTTAGCAGCTCATCGAGCTTTGGTAGATTGTTTTGCAAAGAGAGTGCTTTGTGTCGACGATGAAGGAAGACCAGTAGAGATCCAAGGTGTACAGAGAAAAGTGTCGTTATGATTTATATCAACTATGAAGGTTAAGCGATGCTTGAGGCAAGGGTGTCGATTGTATGTAGTGGAAGCAGTGAATGAAAGGAAGGGACCCTCATTGGATCAGTACCCGGTATTGTCAGAATTTCAGGATGTTTTTCCGAACGAGTTACCAGGGTTACCTCCTGAGAGGGAGATTGAATTTACTGTTGAGCTAAAACCTGGTGCAGAACCAATCTCCAAGACTCTGTATCGGATGACAGCACTAGAACTTTGTGAATTGCAAATGTAGTTGAAAGAGTTACTGGACTTAGGGCTAATAAGGCCCAGTGTCTCACCTTGGGGCGCACTGGTAATTTTTGTAAAGAAGAAGGATGGATCCTTATGACTGTGTATAGACTACAGGGACTTGAACTGTCTATAGTGAAAAATAGGTACCCGATGCCGCGAATAGATGACCTCTTCGATCAGATGAAAGGAGCAGCGGTATTCTCAAAGATTGATTTGCAATCAGGGTATCATCAGTTAAGGATTAAGGAAGGTGATATCCCAAAAACTGCCTTTCGAGCTCGGTTTGGACATTACAAGTTTGTTGTAGTACCTTTCAGATTGACCAATGTGCCAGCAATATTCATGAGCCTCATGAACGTCGTATTCCGGAAGTACTTAGACCGTTTTGTACAAGTCTTTTTAGATGACATCCTCATCTATTCCAAGAATGAAAGAGAACATGAGGAACACTTGCAAATAGTGTTGTCCTGCCTTAGAGAGAACAAATTGTATGGGAAGTTGTCGAAGTGTTCCTTCTTCGAGAAAGAGATCCACTATTTGGGTCATATCATTTCCGGTGAAGGAATCTCTGTGGACCCAGAAAAGGTAAAGGCCATTATGGAGTGGCTAGTGCTGAAAAATTCCCATGAGGTGAGAAGCTTCATGGGGCTACCAGGTTATTATTGGAGATTTGAGGAAGGATTCTCCAAAATAGTGAAACCCATCACCACCTTGCAGCGTAAGGGGGTCAGGTATGAATGGATAGAAGAGTGTGATAGTGCATTCATTGAGCTTAAGAGGTTACTAACTAGTGCGCCAATTCTATGAGTGTCGAATATGGAAAAGGACTTCACAGTCTGCACAGATGCCTCAAAGCAAGGGTTGGGGGCTGTGCTAATGCAGGATGGAGGAGTGATAGATTATGCATCAAGGAAGTTGAAGAAACATGAGGAGCTATACGCGACTCATGATTTAGAGTTGGCAGTTGTAATGCTAGCTCTGAAACTTTGGAGGCACTATCTTGTTGGGCGAAACTTTGAGCTCAAAACGAACCATCAAAGTTTAAAACATCTCTTCACTCAAAGAGATCTGAATGTCAGGCAAAGGCAATGGAGTGAATTTATGAGTGAGTACGATTTTGGTATTTCTTACATAAATGGAAAGGAAAATGTGGTCGTAGATGCCTTGAGTAGGAGACCACATATCTTCTCCTTAGTAACCTTAAAGGTCAATATGAGGGAACATGTGTTGACACAACTCCTAGGAGATAGTTGGTATTTAAAGGTTACTTCAAACCTCCAGAGCGGGAGGTAGTTAGATCCAAAGTATGAAGGATATAGTCTGGAAATAGACGGACTGTTAAGATATCGAGGAAGGATGTACATCCCTGAGAATGGGGATATTCGAAGCATCATACTAAAGGAATCCCATAGATCACTTTATTGTGTGCATCCGGGTGTGAATAAGATGTACGTAGATATGAGGAAGCTCTTCTTCTGGGTAGGCATGAAGCGCGATGTAGTCCATTTCGTCGCCAAATTCTTGGAGTGTCAACAAGTGAAAGCTGACCACCATCACCTGACATGCCTCCTACAACCACATGATGTTCCTATGTCCAAATGGGAAGTTATCTCTATGGATTTTTTTGTGGGGTTGCCGCTCACATCTCATAGACATAATGTCATTCTTGTGATAGTGGATAAGTTAACCAAGAGTGTTCATTTTATTTCAGTTAGAGACACTTACGATGTCACTGATGTGGCACGTGTGTTTGTAAGCGACGTCATCTGTTTGCACGGGATACCTAAGAAGATCATTTCAGATAGGGACTCCAGATTCACTTCTAGGTTTTGGACAAGTTTACAGTCAGCGTTGGGGACTCAATTGAACTTAAGCACAACTTATCATCCTGAAACAGATGGGAAAAC
>ML805081.1:45807-56647 GCA_009831015.1 Picea engelmannii | reverse complement strand
TGTACTAGCTACACATGCATTTCTTGTACATATACACTAGTATGCATGAGTTTTCTTGACTTACTTACTGATAATGTCGGTTAATTGTTATGAATATGTGAACCAGGTTTCTTTTCCTTTGTACCATAAGACACCTTAACTTCAGAATGAAGTTTCCTGAAGGGTGGGTGTATGTAACAACCCTAGTAGAATATATGTTTAGGAATTATTAAGTAAAAATTAATTAGGGGATTAATTGTCTTAACATGGTTTAAACTAAACAAAGATTGGCATAACAATACTAATTAAATATTTATTAATTAATTAATTGTTACAATTTTGATTAATTAATTAATTAAATTAATTACCTATCACATTGAATGAACAGGGTAATAAATTAAAAAAAAAAAGATTAATACATTATATTGTTTAAATTAAAAAGGTTATGTATACGGAAGGGATAAGGGGCATTAATAAATGGATAGGGGACATTAATAAATTGGATAAGGGGCATTAACTATGTGGATAAGGGAATGAATGTAGGGATACGCAAATGAATGAGGAGAAAGGGCAGTGAAGGAGGAGATGAGTGGAGGAGGTTATGAAGGAAGGGATTATCATTCTACAGGGGATTTTATTGTGGAGGGGGTTTCTCTTGGATTTCCACAGAGGAGAGTTTGAGTTTTGTAGTTAGGAAGGATTAGTACAGGGGGCACCGGTTTGCTTGGGGTTTTGGGCACGGGGGCCAGGATATCCATATGGTATCCTGGAGCTAGGTAGTTGTCCTAGTTGGCAGGGTGGAAACTCGGTTTTGGGCAAAGTTGGTCTGTGGCTTCAAGATGGGCAAGGTAGCAACAGGAAGGTCAACAAGGCAAGTGGAAAGCGGAGGGTTAGCATCATACCAAGGTATTTTAAATTACGTATTTGTTTTATTTTTGTTATGGAATCATTATTCATTATGATAAATTTATATGCGTATGTGCTGAATTTATAAGAAATTACCGAGTTACTGAAATCAAGTAGAAATTATTGTTTCAGTTTATGGAATTAATGGAAGTTAAATTAATTCGGCTACTACATGGAGCCTAATGTTATCACATGTTTCTGAAGGGGGGCGTTTTTCCTTGGTTTTGGCCTCTATGTGACACATGGCGAAGAAAAGGGGCTGAAAACCCACTAAATGGCACTTATCCTAACTTCGTTGGAATCAATGTGATTGTTTGGCACACTGTGCTAAGAGGCACGTAGATCTAGGTGGATGAGAGCTACGCACCCTAGATCGACGGTCATTGATCTTATCGGGGCCTCAACATGTGCGGTCATTAAAAAATGTAGAGTGGGTTAGGAAAGAAACCGTGGTTTTACGGAGGTGCAATGTGTCAGCCTGAGACACACATCGGGCCCAAAAGCAGGGAAGAATAAAACCAATTTTCGCGGCTCCGATATGCGCATGTGCATATAATTTCCCTATCCTGGGTCGACATGTGGCCACTCTGTCTTGCCAGCAGTTGCCCCCCACTCCATATCGCTCCTATGTCCATCACATCCCCCTGCTCCCTTATAGCTTTCTATCCCTCGCACTTGTCCTCCACTCACCATTCCACCTGGCCATCTCCCATTTGATATTCCATGACTAGAGCGCCATCGCTTCATCGGCAACCGCATCTGCTGTCAGACCTCCCTGCAAGCATCTAACTCAAATCCAGACGAAAGAACGTGGAGGCTTCCACGTTCTACAAGTGTAGAATTGACTTGGGCCTTCCCCGATCCCGATGAAGTAGTTATTGAGGTTGGGTGGTGGTGGTTGAACATCATTTCCACCATAAATGGAAAGCCCAGGGAAGGATTGTTAGTTAGTCGGCTCATCTGCAGTTTCGTTCTGAAACGCGATTGCGTCTGACCAAGGTTCACATCTTACCAGAAACTGCATGCACAGTCTATCAGGAACCATGTAGATGTAACGCCTTCAATGCAACCGCTTGAGCATGCTCCTATGTTTTGGCTCTGAGTATATAGGAGTCTTCTTCATATTTTGTTAGGGTCGATGGTAGAGCAAAGCTCCCGTATTGTAAAATTTTAATGAAGCTTCTGGTTTTCTAGCTATGTATCTGTATTTGAGACTTCTTGTTTAATGACAATCAACTTTATTACTCCAATTTACTTGCCTCTGTTACTGAGAGGATTCATGGTGACTGATTCACATGGATTTTTGTGACGGTGTTATGATGAATGTTTGATTGTAATGTTGTATGAGATCCCCAATAGAAATTTGTTGAAGTTCATTAGTGTATGAGATCCCCACAAGGTCTACCGAGGTGTACATACCCTATCCCCCTCTGGATTTGAACCCATGACTTCCTAGGGGGAAACACATCTTCTTAACCATTAAATCCACACACATGTATGATACTACATTGTTATACTTAATTTATTATAAATATTCAAGTAATTTACATATCTTATTTCAAAAAAAAAATCTATTAAAATATTTTAAAATAGAAAAAAAAAAATTACATTACAAATTAAGATATTTTTATAATAAATGAGATTAGAAAAATAAATATTTTTTTTTTATATATATATATAATTGTATTAACTCTGATAAGTATTTAATTATTTCATTAACTCTACACACATTTTACATATATAAATTTGGTCTTTGTTACCTTGAAAATACTACTTGCAATTGAATTGTTATACCCGTGTCTTTAATTATATATTTTTATTGACATCCAATTTATATGCATATTTTATAGACTTCTCATTGCTAACATGTGTAGATATATTTTACTTACTTTTAATTTATTTTTCTTTTCTATTTTATCACGTCACTTGATTTTTAGATTTTGTTTTTTATTCTATTTTGTCACATGTATGTAAATTATCATGTGAAATACTAAAATTTATTATTTTCAATATAAACAAATTTATGTGTTATTATCAAGTGGAAATACTAAACTTTCTTATTTTCAATATAAATAAATTCATTTGTTATGAAGGTAAAGTTTAGTAATTATTATATAATCTGATAAATCCTACAACATCTACTCCAAATGTAAATAAACATATTATATATGGAATATTTAGTAAATCTAGTGTGGATGCAATCAAACATATTTTATTCTATATACATATATGGAATTTATATAGAAAGTTGGAGGTTTGTTATGGAACTTAAATAGAGAGAAAGTTGGAGGTTGTACAAATAAGGTATTTTGATGGTTTAGTTGTGATCGATGTTTTGAAGAGAAGGGTTATTCATTATTTGAGAGAGAAATTGCAAGTTTGGATTCTAAATAAAATTGCAATTAATGGTTAGAGATGGCCACAATATGCATGTATACATTAAGTTTCTTCATTAATGAAGTGATGATCATGCATGTCATTGTTAATGGTGTTGTATGTGGTGCCATTTTCATAGTCATTAGAATGTCACACATGAATTCTTTTCCATTGATGAAACCTCTCTTGCACATAATCACTTGAATCATTTCATGTATAGAATGCACAAGTCTAGTAGAGGCACAACTAATATTTACCTAGCTAATGACTTATGTTATTACAATGAGTCTATTTCCTTTTACTTCTTTTATATGGCATTTTCCTCATTCTACATATTCAAGGCTTCTTGTTGTCATGACTATGTAGCACACTATAAGAATGTTATGGTTTTCTATTTGATTATTTTGAGGAATTTTGCTTGGGGTTAATGTATTTTTCTCATGGTTATAGCATTGTATCACACAAGTTTTATATTGCCATGATATGGATCACTTTCCATATACTAATGCATTTTTCTTCCACATTTAGAATACTCATGTTGTTTTAGTTATATGTAGAACCTCTATTTTATACTATGGTCATGGATCAGGCTACGATGTCTTCGATTCACACCACAACTTCTTCTCTACCTATATTTATGCTTTTGGATATTCATTTTTCCTCACTAACCATAATGTTTCATTCACAAATATAGTGCTCCTCCATAGAGTTGTGAATCCAACTCATTTCCTTCAATTTTATTTATTTTTTACCTTTCCTATTGCTTGAAATATACATCTTTTGTAATATATGAAATAGAAATGAAGTTGGTGGTGAGGATTTAAAGAGAGAAAAGAGGTAAAGTTTTATTTTTTTTATATTTTGAATTAGACATGAATTCTATAATAAGTATGAAAATTATTATAAACTTGTGAAATTATGTTGAAGTAGAACATGTGTTATTTAAAATTGGGAAGTTGCTTTGAAGTAGTATATGATAGGTATGCAAATTATTAAAAATTATAAAGTTGTTTTGAAATAGTATAGGGAGAAAATTAAAAATTATAAAATATATATCAAAGATAGGTAATCATTACAAAGGTGAACGAAAATTCACCAATTTTATTTATTTTAACTCTTTAAATACCTTTATTTTTTTGGTAGTTTAAAAACTATAAATATATAAACACACTTACATCATACACATATTTGTTTTAAATCAAGAATTGTCTAGATTCATAGCTTGTTTTTAGATGATTGTTTATTATTATACTTTGATTGAGCATTTAAGATGAACCTACGATTATATCAATTTAAGAAAATATAGCATACACACATAGAAATAATGACAGTTTTTTTTGCATCTTGGTTCCATTAGAGCCTTTTTCCATGGGAATTTTGGAACTATTTTGGGGAACTATTGTGGTCGATGTTTTGAAGAGAAGGGTTATTCATTATCTGAGAGAGAAATTGCAAGTTTGGATTCTAAATAAAATTGCAATTAATGGTTAGAGATGGCCACAATAGGCATGTATACATTAAGTTACTTCATTAATGAAGTGATGTTATTGCATGTCATTGTTAATGGTGTTGTATGTGGTTCCATTTTCATAGTCATTGGAATGTCATACATGAATTCTTTTCAATTGATGAAACCTCTCGTGCGCATAATCACTTTAATCATTTCATGTATAGAATGCACAAGTCTAAGTAGAGGCATGGATATTATTTACCTAGCTAATGACTTATGTTATTACAATGATTTTGTCGCCTTTTACTTCTTTTTATGTGACATTTTCATCATTCTACATATTCAAGGCTTCTTGTTGTCATGACTACTTAGCACACTATACGGATGTTAGGGTTTTCTATTTGATTGTTTTGAGGAATTTTTCTTGGGGCTAATGTATTTTTCTCATGGTTATAGCATTATATCACACAAGTTTTATATTGCCATGATATGGATCACTTTCCATATACTCATGTATTTTCTTCCACATTTACAATACTCATGATGTTTTAGTTATATGTAGAACCCCTATTTTATACTATGGTCATGGATCACGCTACAATGTCTTCAATTCACACCACAACTTCTTCTCTACCTATATTTATGCTTTTGGATATTCAGTTTTCCTCACTAATCATAATGTTTCATTCACATATATAGTGCTCCTCTATAGAGTTGTGAATCCAACTCATTTCCTTCAATTTTATTTAATTTTTTCCTTTCCTATTTGCTTTAAATATACATCTTTTGTAATATATATATGAAATAGAAATGAAATTGGTGGTGAGGATTTAAAGAGAAAAAAGAGGTAAAGTTTTATTCTTTTATATTTTGAATTAGATATGAAATTTATAATAAGTATGTAAATTATTATAAACTTGAAATTAATTATTATAAACTTGTGAAATTATGTTGAAGTAGAACATGTGTTATTAAAAATGGTGAAGTTTCTTTGAAGTAGTATATGATAGTTATGCAAATTATTAAAAATCATAATTTTGTCTTGAAATAACATATGGAGAAAATTAAAAATTATAAAATATTTGGCCCTATCCATGTACAGGCATGTCCATGTACATGGAAAGGGTTGAATTCGGCGTAATCATTACAAAGGTGAAAGAAAATTCACCAATTTTATTTCTTTTAACTCTTTAAATACCTTTATTTTTTTGGGTGGCTTAAAAACTATAAATCTATAAACACACTTACACACATCATACACATTTTTGTTTTAAATCAAGAATTGTCTAGCTTAAATCTATAAACACACTTACACACATCATACACATATTTGTTTTAAATCAAGAATTGTTTAGCTTCATAGCTTGTTTTTAGATGAACTTGTTTATTATTATACTTTGATTGAGCATTTAAGATGAACCTACAATTATATAAATTTAAGAAAATATAGCATACACACAGGGAAATATTGACATTTTTTTTGCATCTTGGTTACATTGGTGCCTTTTTCCATGAGAATTTTTGGAACTATTTTGGGGAACTTGCTTAGTCTTGATTGTGAGTATTGTTTAGTTCCATTGGAACCTTTTCCATGGAAAGTTTTGGAACTATTTTTAAGAACTTGCTTAGTGTGATTGTGAGGGTTGTTTTGATCTACTCTTCTACAAATGAATTGAATGTAAGGAAACTTTGAGCATATTTTGTTCATATATGTTGTATGAAATTTTGATTTTAAGGTTAAAATCCAAATTTAAAATCATATATAGATGAGTAAGCTTGGTATTTTTGCATATGCATGCATATGTGTGGAGATTCACATTATTAAGAGATTATCAAATAAGCTTATACTTCAAATGGAAGGCGTCAAATGTATGTAAGAATTAGATTATAAAAATGCAACATTACAATGTTGGATTTGTCATCAAGTAAGGCATTTGCATGATACATGTCCTTAAGCATGATCTTATCCTAAAAGGAAAATGGACATAAACCAACACCCAAAGGATGGAAATCATTTAAAGAACAATTTTCAAATGATGAAGAGGAACACTCTACTAAAAACAAAGTTTAGGTTGAGAAAACAACACTCTCTGCATCTATTGGTAGTTGCAATTAATACAAATTACATATTAACAAATTGTGTTTTTTTATTGCATCCCTTTACACCATCAAGGATCATTATAGAAGTCCAATAGAAATTTGGTGAAGTTCATTGGTGTATGAGATCCCCACAAGGTCTATCGAGGTGCACATACCCTATCCCCCTCTAGATTTGAACCTGTGACTTCCTAGGAGGAAACACATATTCTTAACCATTAATTCCACACACACACGTATGACACTACATTGTTATACTTAATTTATTATAAATATTCAAGTAATTTACATATCTTATTGCAAAAAAACAAATAAAATCTATTAAAATTATTTTAAAATAGAAAAAAAAACTACATTACAAATTAAGATATTTTTATAATAAATGAGATTAGATATTTTTATAATTTTATAATTTTATTATATTTTATAATAAATGATATTTTTATTATTTTATTATTTTTTAATTTTAAACATTAGATTATTTCCCTCTATCATCTTTCACCACAATTTCTATGTCTACTGAACTTTAAACATTTTTTTTCACGCAGAAAAAACAGTCTCACTGCTATTCTATTAAGAATCAAGTGAAACTTTCAAAATACATGGTATGTTTACATTGTGTTTTGTCCCTATATTCCTCAAAACAGACTAAAGAAAAGTCCATGAGTTCTTCTATACTTATCTTCGTCACAAAAAACTAAAACATCCAGAATTTATGCATTCGTGTCCACATATTTACATTAGTTCCATCAAAACATAGACGTGGCCTAAAATACTATGACCAAAAGTAAAACATGTATCTAATACATAGGGATTATGTCGGCATGAGAAACTCCTCCTTCAACCATCTCCTCAATAAAAAATCACCCAAGAGGACAATTCAAGGCTTTTTTGGAAAGTTGATCAGCAACATAGTTGAAATTTCTGTGAGCATGCATGAAGTTGAGTCTTTCAAATTGTCTTGTAGTTTTGTGATCCTCTCTTGCCGAGGACTAAGATATAAACAATTCATTTTTGCTTCACCTTTTATCCAATCTATAGTTGATTTGGAATCTCCAACGACCATCAAAATGCTCAAAGATAGAAGAGAAGAAAAATGTAATAGTCCCCATAATCCTAGGAGCTCAGCTTTCATATTATTCCCTTCTCCTCCTGCAAAATATGCTTTGAAAATGTGGTCACTACTTAATTTAAGGCATATACCAATACCACAACTATTTCCTATAGCAACACCATCGAAGAACCCAATAAGTGAATAATCAAAATATACTAGACTGGGGATATAATCGATACTGTCAGGCTTTGTCTCATCATGAAATTCCTGGATAGAAAGAAGAATTTTTTTTGCTATGGTTGAATCTTCTCTAGCCCAATTCTCGAATAACATCTTGTTCTGGTACTTCCAAATACCCGAAATCACAAGGAAAGGAATATGTCTCAACCTTAGATATTTAATGAACCATTTAAGGAGATTATCTTCCAATCCCTTTTCTCCCCACTCATCATAAATCATCAGATAAGAAGATACATCTTTCCAAATAAATTTAGAAATAACACAATGAATAAAAAGATGATCAGTTGAGTCTTCATCATTGAGACATAAGTTGCATGTTGTAGGCCAAATTCCTCCTCTACGTTGATAATTGACACTTGTAAGTAAACTATCCATCATACATAACCATATAAAACAAATGATCTTACTCGGAACATTAACATGCCAAATGGCCTTGAACCACCATCATTTTTCTCCCTTTAAATTGGAAAATAAAATGGATTGGTAAGCTAGCTTTGCAATGACAGTTCCCAAAGCCCGATTCCATGACCATACAAGCTTGTCATGGGATTCATTTAAAGAGATTCCATTATTTCGTAGAGCAAGGATGAAGCTGTCCCATTCCAAAGCCAGATCACCTGATAGTTTAATATGCTTAGATTCTATCCAAACTGTCGAGTGTGTTGATCCATTAGGAAGAGCAAATTGATCTAGCGAATAAATATTCAAATTATGAACATGGGAAGTAAGGGAGGTTGAAAGAAAACACGATGTGTTCCCTCCAACAAAGGCATCCAGGCCTAGAGTTATTTGTTTACCACAACCCGCAGTTCAGGCCGTCCACCTCAGTATAATTGGCATACCTGACATAAGGTTTCTCCAAATGACCGAAGCAACAAAGTATTTGAAATCATTCCTTCTGATCCAAGATGGCACATCAATACCTTTCAGGTATTTTTTCCTCAACACTATACTCCACAGACTATCGCTAAAGATCCCCCTCAAGCATAATTTTGCAGCTAAGGATAGAGAAAACCACTTTAAATTCTGTAAACCCCAACCTCCGCTCTCCTTTGATAGCGTGATCTTCTGCCATTTAGCTAGATGAAAATAATTTTGTTTTCTAGCTCCTCTCCATATAAAATTTGTAATTAATTGTTGGATTATATGCACAGTGTTCAAAGGGATCTTGACCAAACTGAGCCAGTACACATGAATACTCTACAACACTGCTTTTTCTAAAACAAGCCTGCCTCCTAGGGATAACCATCGAAATTACCAACATCCAATTCTCTTCTCAATTTTTCGAATTATCCAGTTCCAGACAGCCACTCTATGGTTATTTGCCTTGAGATAGTATCCAAGATACTTCATCCCTTCCTCAAAATCTATAAACTGTATATTAAAATTTGTCCTCATTTTACATGCTAAATCCAGAGAAATGTTCTGAGCTAGGAAGCAAGACTTATGAAAATTAACAACCATCCCAGATGCTTTACATAAATTCCCTAAAAGAGAGTGAAAGTAATACCATTCTTCATAATTTTCATCACCCAGGATGAGGACATCATCAACAAATATCAGGTGTGAAATAAAAGTCTCAACAACTACCTTTATGCCTTTGAAAGATCCATTATCTATTGTCTTTTTCATCTTTCTACTAAGGAATTCAATAACAAGAAGGAACAGTGGTGGTGAAAGAGGACACCCCTATCTCAACCCTCGGTGACTTTTAAAAAAGAATGTAGGAGAACCATTTATCAACATGGCCATACTTACATTTGTAACACATGCCATAATCCATTGTGATACTTCCCACTTAAGCCCTATCTGGATGAGCAATAATCGCAGAAATTGCCAACTTACATTATATCATATGCCTTTTTTAAATCCAACTTAAGGATGATAGAACTTAGTTTCTTGGATTTAACTGCGTGGAAGCATTCCCGGGCTAATCCAACAACATAAAAAATCAATATATCCTTAAGGAAACCAAATTATTCTTGTGAAATACAGGAGGCCAGCGTGTCCTTAATGTGAGTTGCAATTATCTTGGAAATCACTTTATAAAAAAAACTGCATAAGGCAATGGAACTGAATTCATTAAAGGATGAAGGTTTTCTCACCTTTGGAATAAGAGTGAAAAAGGTAGCATTAAGTGCGCCTGAGATGAAACCTGATGCTCTGGATTCCTCAACGGCCAGGAGATGGTCCTTTCCCATGATGTTAAAGAAGGATTGGAAGAGCTCTTGTGTCCACCCATCTAGGCCAGGGCTCTTCTCTTTCGGCATTTTGTTAACTATAAACTCAATTTCTTCAATGGAGACCGGTTTCCCTATTTCATCACTCTACTCATTAGAAAAAATTACGGGCACATCTTTTAATATATGTATCTAGTTTCTCATGTCTTCCATCTCGGGAGCACTATATTGGGCCTGAAAATTTTTATAAGCATACTCCTTTATCTTCAATTCACTGGAAAGAACCTTTCCATCATCATTGGAAATGTCCCATATTGAGTTATGATTCCTCCTTTGTGTAGCATATTTATGGAAAAAAATGGTGTTCTTATCCCCTTTATTCAGCCATAGGGCTCGACTCTTGAGCCTCCACACCGATTCCTCAATAGCTAGTATGTTTTATTTCCTGGTCTTAAGGGATGTCATAAGGTTTAAATCCTCCCGTTTGAATATTTGTGATGGTCGGCTCTCTAAAAGCTCAGACAATTTGACTTCAATATGTGTTAGATCAGACTGAAG